>JASANF010014194.1:0-15253 GCA_030248245.1 Trissonchulus sp. WLG1_4
TACATTGTTAAGCACACTTTGTTCATACAGTACATTGCAAAAAAAAGTTTCCAATTCGTTACTGGTAACGAACATTCGTTACCAGAAAAAGACGAAGCTTCGTCCAAAAGGACCAAGATTTGTCCTAAAAGACGAAGCTTGGTCCAAAAAGACGAACGTTTGTCCAAAAAGACAAAGCTTCGTTACCAAAAAAAGACGAAGGTTTGTCCAAAAGGACCAATTTTTGTCTTAAAAGACGAAGCTTTGTCCAAAAAGACGAACGTTTGTCCAAAAAAACAAAGCTTCGTTACCAAAAAAAGACGAAGGTTTGTCCAAAAGGACCAAGTTTTGTCTTAAAAAACGAAGCCTGGTCCAAAAAGACGAACGTTTGTCCAAAAAGACAAAGCTTCGTTACCAAAAAAAGACGAAGGTTTGTCCAAAAGGACCAAGTTTTGTCTTAAAAGACGAAGCTTGGTCCAAAAAGACGAACGTTTGTCCAAAAAGACAAAGCTTCGTTACCAAAAAAAGACGAAGGTTTGTCCAAAAGGACCAAGTTTATATATGTAGGTATATATGTCCGCTCTTTTTAAACGTCGAAACTGGCTTGCCAACGAATGCCACTTCTCATAATGAGAAAGATTTCCAATTTTTTTAAACTTGCGGTTCATTGCACGTTGGAGAGAATGCAAGCGCATGGTCTCTTTTGACCATAATTTTTTTGAGCCGCTTTTTGCGTAGTCATCCGGTACATAGTTACATATAGCCATACTATAGATGTTTGAAAACAAACTCCAGAAATCGTTTACAGTTATACAATTTGAAAATGTTTCAGGTGAAAGATTTTGGGCTAAAAATTGCTGACAAATTTCAATTTTTAAAAAATTTTTAAAAACAGTTTTAGACTGGGTTTTAGATGGCGTAATTTTGAGACTGAAAAGTAGCATATTATGATCTGAAGTTGAAAAAGGTTCCCCTAACTTCCAAGACGAAAGTAAAAACTCAAAATTTGTAAAAATAAGATCAAGAATATTGGCAGCCCTTGTCGGAGTTGTAACATGCTGAAACATACCAATGCGAACAATTAAATCAACAAGTACGTCTTGCGAGTAGCTAGTTTTTGTATCAAACACACTTTTTTAAGTTGAGGCTAAAACACTCTAAATCATCTATGGAGTCCAAAGTACTTTCAAATAGTTTACTGTTCCAATGGAACAGATAGACGCGGCGTTTGTGAAAGTATAACTACAGAGTACGCGTGTGTTAGAGCCGGTCTGAAAAACCCTGAAACCATTATTTAATAAAAATATACATTTGTTCAAGTTCCCTTTACCAAGCTTTATACTTTTTTATGAACACAACAGTTTTTACTGCAAATGATTACCAACAAACCAGTTTTTACTGCAAATTTACCAATAACAATTCCGTAATCGGAAAAAAAACAAAATATAATAACAACAATAACAATGTCAATGCCTTGTTACGAAGACCTTCTTTTCAAAATTTTCCGAACATCACTTCGTATCAAGGCTTTCACACTGAACGGGCCTTTTTTTAATTTTTCTCCCACTTTCTCAGCAATCGTTTCTTCTGTGTTTTCGTTGCTCAGGTGGAAGAGCTGGTTCGCATCATCGTAAAAGCAGATGACGTCTTTGTACTCGCTTCCTTGCAACACACCAAGCGCCAGTTTCACGCCCACGAGCCCTTGATCCGCAGATGACATGCGATGGCATCGGTGACAGCTAAAATTTAATAACTAACCATGCGCACCTACTTTTCTCGTACATAATCGCTGATGCATTGATCATAAACAAAAAAGTTAAATTATAAATCAGTGTTCTTATTTCAGTCAAGGTAAGGGCATGCGCAAAAAATTTTGCCGAAAATGTTCGGTTTAACTGTTTACATCTTCTGACCAAGTTTGCTTCTGTCCCTGTCCGAGCTCTACCACGCTCTTTGGAACTGATAATTATAAGCAATTGTATACAAATTCTACATACCGCAATATCGGATCGCCTGTTTTGGGGTCGCATTCCTGGACCAATTTAGCTCGAAAACAGGTGTCATGTGGGCAAGCGGTCCAAACTTGCACGTCGGATACGCCCACTCTGTTCACGACTGAGGTCAGGGTTCCCACATCTTCAGATTCAGAAGCTGAGCTGACCTCATCTTCCGACCACGTAACTGTCTGCAAAAAGTTTATTAATAGCACTAGGAATACATAACAGAAAAATATGACATTTCCATAGTCTACTCGTTCTTAACTCCAGTTAGATAGAATTACATAGTTAAATGCCAGTTAAATTACAGCTAAATCTCAGTTTTCAACGAAATCTTAAGAGCCAACTGTGCCAAACTTCATTGGTGCCGCGGACCTAAACCGATTTATGAAATATTTAAGACTGTGTTAAATAACTTTAAACTCATTGTCGGTTAATCCAATTTATTGGTCTGCCGTAAGTGGTGTATTTTTTAAATCAAGAAAGCAGAGTTCTCAAAACGGACAAGTTGCTCGAATTGTGGTCATTAGCAGATGCATTACACATTAAAATCAAAATTAGCCGTAAATAGTCGAAATTCTAAAAAATTAACCTCGAATGAGGTATGGCTCGTTGAGGACAGAGAGTGATGACCCAGGTAAACAGACGGGATGAGTCCCGTTATTTTCAAATAGGAACCTTTGAGGGCGGCGAAGTCGACTTCGGTGGCCTTTTCACGGAATAAGGCAACACGGCAGGGTGAGGTATTGTCCTTCAGAAAAATATTCCGCACCGGGGTTGCTGAGCCGTGGCACATTTTGTCTTCCGTTTCGAGCACCTAACATTAATTATATTAAATATAACCAAGAGTAAATATAATAGGAAAAAGTATGACACTATTGCTTATCCGATCGGACTGGAATCGGACTAAGCCCGATCCGACCGGACTCAACCGACCCATCCCAACCCGACCAGCTACAAACTCTATTCATAACAAATCACCGTCCGAAACACCCCTTTAATGTCTTGATTCTAGGGCCATAGATAGGCAAATTACCTCAGCACGATGATATCATACAGGGGCAGTGGAGTGTTGCGGGGCTGCTCAGCACAAGGCTACTTTGTTTGCGCCCACACATGTGCACTAGAGGGGTTCTGTAAGCGATTTCTACTCAAATTTTACAAAAATTATACAAATTTAGGTGGTGAAAGTTGATTTGCGAGAAAAAATGAAATTTTCTGGGAAGGAAAGTCCCTCAATCTTAACGCCCATGTATGATCATACTAAGAATGCCTCGAAAATGGCTGAACAGACTTGCAGCTGTGAGTATATATGTATCAAATCCTTTCACGGCCCAACTTTGGAAATTTTTAAATTATGTAATTAAGCTGACATTTAGTACAAAAAAAACCCAGTTCACCAGTCACACAGTGCTTGACTGCTTGATATGGTATTTCGAAATCGTGTATCTTTTATCAGAAACTGAACCCAGTTATGCCGTCGCCGTTTTCTGCCCAAAATTAAACAGGTAGACACAAGGCAGCCAATCAGCGTGAAGATTCGTTGCGTAGCACAACTTTAGTGCAAAATTGTTGATGCATTGATAAGCAGTAAACAATGATAAAAAAGTTAACTCAATATTAATTCATAGTATAGTTGTAGAAACATCACAAAAATTTTGCTAAGAACTTTGGGGACATTATTGAAAAATTTTGTCAATTAATCTCCAAAACTATTAACAAACCTTTTGTAATGTTTTTGCAACACTATCTATATCACTATTTTTTACAACTATATATCACTTTCCTATTGCTTATCAATGCATCAGTGACTATGTACTAAAGTGTGTTACGCAGAGAATATACACTCTGATTGGTTGTCTACCTGTTTAACGAAGCTTCAACAGGTATAAAGTCCAAAAACGACGAGCGCATTTGCCTCCGCGCGAACACAGGCAGGCAGGAGAGTGTTTCACTTTTTTTTTAGAATTAGACACTGTTATGTACTTTTGTTGTCATGTATTACTGTGCTCACTAAAAAAATTAACTGGCTTCTCTGACTTTGTCTTGTCATTACAAATTCGCACTACTACAAGGATTATTATTTTGAATTATCATATGTAGCCAATTGTCTAAATTTGGAAACCGTTTTTGATTTTAAAGTAAGACCTCTTCCGCCGCCGGCGGTCTGACACATTTATTTCAAGCGATAACTCACTACATTTAATACAAATTATTAAAGATTAGAAAGATTTGTAGGATCTGAAACTAGTTATTTAAAACCACCATATACATAATATCTAATGCAAAAATGTAACAACTTATACCTGAATGAGTTTTCCAATTGCAGTTACAGGCTCCGATTTTGGACACGAACCGTTTACAACCGCACACAACTTGACCGGTGACCCTTCATATTGGGCCACAGCCATTTCGAGAGTAGGTGCAGCGGCTACCACGTCCGCTGGAACTGTCAGAGGCAGCACTGTCTTGGTCACAGTTGATTTTGACGTCACTTGGAGTGTATTTCTAAAATAGAACACATTACTATTGTTATGTAACAAGTCTAGTATGTTTAGTTTATACTAGTTAGACATCATGACCCACGACAGTAGGTCATTCAGTTAGACATCGTTAGTCTAGTACGTCAGTAACTATTATGAGAACTGAATTACTATCATTTTACATTTAGTTGCCCCTCGGATATAGAACGTTTGCTGGTAGCTTTCTATGAGTATATTCAAGCGTAAATGATTTAATTTTGTTTATACTTCTGCTTGTAAAACTTTATTTAATTAACTGATTATCAAAATGGGTTCTTTGAATTCGATGCTAAATAGTAGTTATTTGTGCCAAACTTAAAATATATTCATTATTAGTAACGTAAAAATTAGCCTAACAAATGATGTAAAGCGCAATTCACCGGTTTGGCATCCAGGTGGTTTTCGACAAAATTAAAAAGGCATCTTCAACAATTTTTTCATGGTCAGCTTCCTTTATGACGTGCAAAATGGTAGATCCAGTATCGTCACAAATCACGGCTTGTTTCAACGATGCTTTACCCGTTGGCTGCAATGTGCCCGCAGCTAAAACTTTAGCCCGGATGGGCTGGCTGATAAGTCGGGAGTCTTTCACGGACTGCAACTGCTGGATTTTGAAAAAAAGACATCAACGAGAGAGTCAAAGTGCAAACGGGCCAACTACATAACCAAACCGTACTCGGCAACGAACAAACCACAAATGATTCCGTACAGACGGAGATTCGTTTCATGGCACCATATATGCAAATTAGTTTTGCACAATTGCAGTATATATACTATACAAATTTGTAACCCAACCCATCTTTTGTAACATATATAACATGCATGTATATATTGTATGCAAATTATGTTACATAACTACGTATATATAACTTCAAGCTGTACTAATTTAGTTTAGTCACGTATATTGACTAAATCTGGACTCCATTAAAGAATCTTAACGACTTTACGGATTACGTATTGACTCGCAGTCGCAGCCTTTCTTTGTAACGCTGGTACATGAAAAAGTTTTTTTCAAACACTTTGTTGTCGCAGTAAATTTTACTTGGACAAAATTTTTCTAAAAAAACACCACTCAATGTTCTAACTCGTGACAGTGCAACGTACGCTTGCCCAGCTTGAAAAATCTCTTTTCCTAAGCTTAAAAATTCAGACTGAATGGACAGACTTTGGGACTTATGTATGGTTACTGCCCAGGCAGGAGCCAAAGGTAATTGGGTTCGAATTAAAAATCTACTCTGATATATGTACTCTGTAGCGATCTTGGGAATGGAAATTGGACTGTGACCTTCTTGAGTTCTGAAATTGAGCCCAATGTTAGGATCATCAAACAGGACCATGACAGAATCAACTTTATTTTCTCGACCCAATTTTAGTTCCGCAACAACTCCGGTGGACCCATTGACTAACCCAGCTGCAATGTCAAGGTTACGTAATAGCATAATTTTTGACCCCACAGATAACGTTAGCTTATATGGTAGTCCTCCGGCTTCTCTATCATCTTTTGGAACCAGTGAGAAATCAGGTACCTGTCCTGGAAATGGGTCTAAATTTGAAAAACTGGTATCTGCTATTAAATGATATGCCTTTGTCAATAAGTTCATTTGTTCACTTAAATTAATTTCGTTAGCCTGCTTTATTGTTGGAAATATCGCCATTTCCGTCGGATACGGCGGTTTCATCACCCTTGACTGGAGCAGCACTATATCATTGGCAGTCAGGGCACCGATTTTCGCAAGATCGAGTAAAGCGCAAAATTCAGCATCATTTGTTTGACGTACATTAATTTCAAAAAAATGGTACGAACTGATCCCACAGTGCCTGATTTTCGAACGCGTAACAACCTCGACAAGGTCTGAGTTGAAAAAAATCACCAGCTGCAATAATAGAAACACCACCGAAAACAGCCGCGTTTCCTGTAATAGTAACTAGCCGTTCGTGAATAGATTGCAACATTTTAGAACTGACCATTGATATTTCATCGATTATCACAGTTTTAATTGTTGCAAATGATTGCTTCAAAACTTTTTGAACTTTCTGACTCAGCGCGGTCAGCTGGGGTTCGTACCCATGCTGTACAGGCAATTTAAAAGCACTGTGTAAAGTTGTGCCTTTGACGTTCCTTGCTGCAATTCCAGTCGGTGCCGTGACTAATACTGCAGGTTGACCTGCTATAGTAACTTGAACCTTATTTAAATATTCTCGCACCACTTCTAATAAATAAGATTTGCCTGTACCAGCATTTCCGGTAATAAAAATAATAAACTGTTTTCCATTAGTATTTTGCTCAATAATATACTCTAAAACACGTTTTTGATCTGTTGTTAAATTTTGAATTCGTGTGTTCAATTCCGTTGCTGACATCAGGGAAACTCGTAAAGTATGAAATGCTGAGTCTATGGTATGAGATATGTTTTGTGCACTGGCTAACTGTTTGTTTGTTCTGCTTGAACCGTTTGTCTCACATTCTAAACTAACATCTTGGTTTAAAATTTCAGACACATTGTCATATATGTTGGGAAAGTGTTCATGATTTGAATCCTCAATGTCCTCTTGATTATGCAGGCTTTCAATGATAAATGCTCGCTCAATTGCGCGCTGAATTTCTGTGGCAATGGCTTCAGATTGCAAGTGCTCAAAATTAACTGAAGATAGATGATGCCGCAGAGATTCGCCAGCACTTTTATTTGGAAGCAGCAAACAATTTTCGTCTCTAAAAGGAACATGCAACAAGAGCAAATTGTAAAAATACTCTTCTGTATTTTCGCGAAAAAATGGTGTTCGTACTGCAGCTGGCTTTTGTCGTTGTTGTATAACTGTTTCACTGTCAATACATAGTAAACGCTGTTTCCTTTCAATTGAGTTCAATTCATCGGAAGATCGTTTGTATTTGCTTGCGAAAACATATAAGCTGGTTTCTTCGAGTACTTGGGGTCTAATACAGTATAAATCAATAAGACTTGGACAAAATATCTCTGTGCTTTCTGGAGGCAACTCTTGTCGCTCACTATATGGTTTCAGTCGTTTTGCACGTTTTGAGGGCAACTTACTGTTTACGTAAACTACGTCTATGGAAGAATACAGTAATGGCAAGTGACCTAAGCGTGTGCAAGCTTCTACTGCACTAATTCGTCGATTCCTAAGCATTAGCATACCGATCTTAATTTTTCTGACCCGCTCTGGAGTATTAGATGGATTTAATTGATCAAGCAACTCTGCTAACTGCGCTGCAGTTGAGCTGTCAGGTTCTGCTTTACATGCATATTTTGTAACGTAGTATGCTGCACCTAGTTCTCCTCCTATCAGTTGAATATCCATGTTAGCCCTCCATGCTCGTAATATTACTGGGTTATAACAATTAATCATGGTTTCACTTTCTCCACGTTTAACTTCATAAAAGCGATGTGAATGCCGCCTATACTCAGCATAGTACAATAGTTTGGTTTCGTTTAGAGGCGTGCGCGGGAACTGATAACGACATTTGTTTTGTCTTTTCTTGCAAGATATGGAATGGTGATGTGTTTGCAGCGTTGAAACTAAGTTGTGCATATCCTTATCTACAGTTTCATCTGGAAGTTTACACGTTGAAATTCGGTTAATATACGCAACTACTTCAGCGGTGGTATTACCTTTGTGCAAACCAGGGCAATCAGAAATCCATAACAAACAATGTATGTGAGGCATTCCTCTATTTTGATATTCTACTCGTGCCCAATAGTTTGTGACATTGCCGAGCAATTTAATTTTTTTGTTCAAAATTATTTCTTTTAGTAAAGATTTCCATCTGTAGTGAAACTGTAACGCAACTAAAAACGGGCTTTGTTTAATCTTTTCCACCCATGTGTTGCTTGGTTTCATAGTTGGAAAGTCGATATTTATACACTGTTGCATATCAGGCCATTGCAGTTCGTTGCAACTGAGAGTCAAAAAAACATCCGGAGGCCCCAGAAATTTAAATATTGATATAATTTTGAAAAACTTATCTCGGAAGTATGCATTAGTGCCTCTGATATTCTTCATAAACATGAAAGAATTTCTGCATATTGCCGAATTTTCTGTTGCTGATTGTATATCATTGTTTGTGACATCACGAAACCCCTCTTTTTCTGCTTGAGTTTGACAAGGTATTTTAATGTTAGCATACACCTTAGCCAACGTGAACACCAAATTTGTTTCATAAGCACTAAAACATGTCAAGATGTATGAAATATCCATCCTGAATCGACTATTGCCATTATATAATTTTGTCCAGTAATACTGTAGAAACGAAAGTTTTACATTTCTTCTCGTGTCTCGATGGTGCTTACCAATTGGGAATAACCAAGGGAACGCCAAAGACTCCGCATTTTGAAAATTTATAAAACTTACAGGTTTCTCTGTTGATTTGGGAAACTCTATAAGTCGCCCTTTTTTTAATGCTTGCAAAATTTCAAATTCAGGCACTGGTTGGTCTGAAAGAATATATCCTTCTTCGTCAAAAGTCATACTATCGTCTGTGACTTCGTAGTTCTCATCAAGTTCATTTTCGTAGTTTTCTTCATTAATTTTCAAATCAGAATACGCAGAATTTTTTGCAATTAGCCATTTTAATGCTGTCATTATTTTCCTCGGACAAATTTTTCTAACTGTTTTTGTGCCGACGACACACAAAACATGCTCTTGTGTATGCAAATTAGGTAGACTTTTCGCTATTGTAATAGTGTCATACGGAAAATGTATTGCTAGTCCTTTTTGTGCGTATTGATTTCCGTGCGGAAGAAGATATAATGTCATGTATGTTTGTAATCGCGATATAAATCTTTTTTCAAAAATATTTAATTGTTTTATACACTCTGGAAGTTTTTCAATTTCTAACTTGTTGACAACAGCACGGTTTGGAATTTTGCCCGACTTCACTTTTTGATGACAGTACGCACACAGACACGAATTGGGATCAATCTTAAGCAATTTAGTCAGTTCAGTTATTATATGCAAGTGTTTCACTTGAAATTTATACAGTATCCTTTGGCAAACAGCACATAAATTATTTGGTATATCTTTAACAGATTTAGAGAACGACAGTATACATTTCTCTATAGCTGATTTTTCAGTTGCATGTAACGTTTTTGTTGTTTCGCCATTTTCTGTGCTCAAGAAAGCACGTTCACGCACTGATTTTATTACATTGCAGATTCTACCAACCTTAAATTTTTGTTGTGAGGTTTCACCAAACTTAACTTCATTTACAACCGCGTTGACAACACCAGCAATTTTTGAATCTCTTGAAATGCGACTTGAAACCATTTCAACTACATCATCAATTTTTGTACTAGTGTCTTTTGAATTAATCAAGCTGGAGCCGTAAAATGCACGAAGAGAATGAGTACTCACCCAGACTATCAAAATCACTTTCAGAATGACTAAACATAGATGAGACAACGGAAACTGATAATTCAAAGCAAGATATCTCAAACATTTCATGCGAATTCGGGAACTGATTTTGCAAATAAAATACTAAATTTTGTCTGTCACTGAAATAAAACAGAGTAGCCGTTCCATTTGGTGTAGGCTCACCGACAACATTTTTTGCATGCGGATCAAAAACCAAAAATCCACAATCTGTTTTTATCAACGTGACAGTACTGCATCCGATGGTACATAATGCGTATGTATTTGCAGTTAAATTTTCCAAGCAGACATCAAAACCAATAGCGCCGAAACTTGCGTCATCAACTACAGAATTTAAAAGTCCTGTAAATGTTGAATATATTTTTGTATCGAACTCTATCGCAGTTTGACCACTAATACAAAGGCAGCCATGAATTGGGATTTCACTATGCATTAAAAACTTGGTCTCTGTCTGAAATAGCTCGTTGCATACTGACTGAAAAAGTTTATGTCCCAAAAATAAAATAGAGTCTAAATCATTTCCCATCCATAAGAGGGGCTGTTTAAAAGTAGCAAAAAGAATAGCGCAAAATGAATTAGCCGTACACTGTTGACCACAATATTTTCCACGAAAACAAAAACTTCCCTGATGAATAGTACCACGTGCAATCAATCTCAAATGCTCTTTCTGAACAATACCAAAGTCAGCCATTTTTGTTCGATTATTTCTGAAATTACTCTAGTCTTTCTTTGTATATTCCTAATTTTTAATATTTTTCACTTTCGAGTCTTTCTATATTCCCAGTCTTTCAATATTTATTCGACTTTCGTGAGTGTTTTAGTCTTTCTATATCTTAGGCCTTTTAAATGTTGGTCAACTTGTGCAATAAAGTTCCAATTATCTATGAGTAGCGTAATGTATTGCGCACACAACAGTAACTATGATAGCCAGACTGCTTGTCAACATCCAAGCGTAACTGTCTGCAGCCTTAATGTGTATGACAGTAATAATAATAATAATCGATAAAATGATCAATAATGCAGCAACATTGATCAAAACCGGTTTTCCTTGCTGCTGTAATAATTTGCACACGCTGCTGTGATGTGTGCATACGTATCAAACAACAGTAAGGCAGGACCTGACTTTTTCCTGTGTTACAGACACTGCCTTAATGTTGTGTATACGCGGCGGCTGAGGCCGCCGCGTAATAAAACATTTACAGTGTTCACAGTGCACAAAAGATGACAAAGTGTCCCAATTTATATGGGGGTAATTAAAATCACCAACCAAGCAACATGGTATACCGACGCCTAAATTTGTCTGTAGAAAAGAGAAAAGTTCATTGTCTGATGTTGCAGTGGATTTACATAGGTGATCAATAAACTGTACAGAATTTAACCTTTTTTCCAACATTTTGAAACACAAGCAAACAGATTTGGTAAAATAAATTCGAAGCAAAAGACAATAGTGAACAGGGAAATTTTTTTGGAACAAAAACAACGATGCCACCACCCTTACCACTTTCGGATTTTTTATCAACTCGAAAAACGGAGTATTTGTTTTGTGATCCAAAAATAGAATTTGGTCCCTGCGAAGACAACCAGCTTTCACAAATAGCAATAATTGTATCCGAATACAAGGAAAACAAAAATTCAAGGTCTGTTGTTTCTAACACTTCTAGCGTTAAAGAAAATAACATTAGCAAAACTAGTTTCTGGACCTTGAGTGAAATTCAGTTTTCCTCGCTTTGCATAGATCTACGCATATTGTCACGGACAGTGCGAAGCATAACTTTATTTTGAAAAATAACACAATCTTCATTGTTTTCGAGCCGGCGTTTTTTCACGTCATCTTGCAATTTTCGGCTTTCTTGACGCTGCAGAAACGTAGGATCGGGGCGACAATATCGGGGCTTATATTTGAGACTGGAAAATTTAGGCAGCGATTGCAAAATGCGAGACCCATTTGTCAGGAAAACTGCACGGCGTTTGGTGGATGAAAATGTAATTTTCAAAATTTGGCGATTTGTTGGTGAAATCGGCCCATCGCGGAAAATTTGAGTGACATCAGAGGTCGGAATAATTGACTTGTCACACATTTTGTAGACTAAGGCACAATCGTGTTGAAGCTACACTTGCCAGGACAAATTTCTAGAAAGCGGTAGTGACACGTCGTCTCGTCGTTTTTTTTCGTTTCAATGCGGCATTTGCAACTGAATTTATAAACTCCGGTGACGCTAAATCGATGCGTGTCTGGCCGTTGGACTGCAGATCCTGAACTTTTTGTCAGAGGCTTGCAATTTCTTCACGCAGTTCACAGATTATTTTTCTAAACTCGTGCGGTGCAACAACTTCGTCCTTACAGTTGTCGCCGTAGAAAGAAAATTTGACAGCGCAATTTGGAGACAGACCAGTCATACACTTTAAACATTTTGCGTTTGGTAGACGCTCACTGGAGATACAATTTAGGTGAGTCCAAAATTTGCAAGCATCACATTCTAAAGCGTTTCGGATACAGCCACCGTTTTTGTGCATACGGTACACAGCTCTGGCTGATTGGGGGACCCACCGCTGTTTACGATGGACATGATGCGCAAATTAGAATAAATTATAAGAAATCAAATTAAAAACGCAGATAAAGCAAGCAAGCAATCAGTACCAAGGCAAAAGCAAAAAATAAAAGCGTAAGAGTAATAGAAATCAAAAATAAGAGATCAGGCAAAGCATGTAAAGAAATAAAGAAGCAAGAGACAATATGAGTCATGCGTCAAAGCGTGCCCTCTTCCGGGCAATATCCAATTCGGATCTGCAACACTGAATCAAATGGGTTTAAAACGGGTGGTAGTAACGTTTTCGACAGTTTTGCAGGAGTAACACTTGACAATTTACGATTAATTTTCAATCAATAATTTATAGTACGCATATTAATTTAGGAAACTATAATTTATTATGAGATAAATGCCTGCTAAAATAGATTGAAACAATCATTTTTAATTTTCACAGAAACTATTTTTCAGCCAGTTACGACAATTTTTCGTAAATTTTATGTTTAGCTAAGCCAAAGTAGTAGCTAGTCAAAAACGCCGTTTATTGAAAAAAGAAAAAAATGACACACGGGCATGTCAAAAACCTTCAATTTAGATGCCAAAACTTATCCTTCCGCTTTTCACTTTTTGAGATTACGGCCCGTATTCACATACTAACACTAACACTTAAAGTTAGTGTAAACACTAACTTTAAGTGCTTCGTAGCACTAAATTTAGTGCTACGAAGCACTTAAAGTTAGGGTTTACACTAACTTTAAGTGTTAGTGTTAGTATGTGAATACGGGCCTACGTCACATTTACATATGTAACATTTCTTTTTGAACTAAAGTGCATTACACAAAAGTCCGCAAAACTTGACAACTACTAGAGGGAGTTTGTTAAAAAAATTGGCACACATATGTATGTGTCTACTTTATGCTAAAATTTCAAAAATTTTGTTGACTTAAATTTTGCGTTACATCAATTTCATTCACAGAAATCTGTAAAAATGTACTTTCGTGGACTAAATCTCAAGTCTCAATGTTGCAATCCTTTCATGCGTTATTTTACATGTTTTTTAGACAATTTCTGATGTGTCAATTTTTTATTTGTATTAATTTAGCCCATTTCGTGAAAAAATTAGATTCAAAAATTTGTATATTTTTCAAAATTCCAAAAAAATTCAAAATTGAAGGTCCGTAACTTCTTTTCTGCAACACATACATGCACCAAAATTAGCATTAAAATTCACCCTGTTATTGGCTTTGTTGGTGTAAAGAATGAAATTAGTTGGAGTTACACTGTCAATTTTACAAGCAAAAATTCACGAAATTTGACTACTTTGACAGTGTCTGCTGACTAGCTTGTTACAGATTTAAGCTAGATAACGTGCATAAGTGTAGTTTCAGTCAAGTTCTTTAACGTGAAGAAGACCGCTATTAAATTCATTGAGGCAATCAAAAGTTATAGCACGTTATAAAAACTGTCGAAAACATAACTACCACCTGATTGTGTTTCAAAATCAATAAAATCGCCCGGCTTCTGCACCCGTATTCATAAAAGTGCAAGCTCGGCTTTTTATCCGAGCTTTGAGCAAGTCCGGCTTAAAATCCCGGCTTTTTGTATTCATAAAACCAAGCTCGGCTTTTTATGCCGACTTCTTGGTATTCATTAAGGCCGTGTTTACATTGAGCTTTTTTCAGCTGCTCGAGCAGATGAAAAAAAGCTGCAGCTTTTTTTCGACGTTTCCGGCATTTTTTCAGCTGCTCAAAATGCTTCACCCAAGGTGCTCTACTCAAAAAAATATGTCCACTATTTCCCCCCCCCCCCAACTGCATTTAACCCAAAAAATATATGATAGCGACGAAACTTCAAAAAAACCACTTTTCAAAAAGTACAAAAAAAGTACAAAAAAGTACAAACAAACTTTTGTATTTTTTTTGTACTAACTTTTTTTCCTGTGTCTAAAGTCTGACAAAAAATAGTTGCACAACTTGAGGAAACGAAACATGTGATTTCGTTACGTAAAGCTTAAATTTTGACTATCAAAAGTATATACAGCTAGTAGTCGCAGACGTCATGCCTCTAAAATAAGTATATAAGGCCGTGTTAACATTGAGCTTTTTTTCAGCTGCTCGAGCAGCTGGAAAAAAGCTGGAAACGTCGAAAAAACGCTGCAGCTTTTTTTCAGCTGCTGAGCAGCTGAAAAAAAGCTCAATGTAAACACGGCCTAAGTGGCGCATCTATTTTTTACGCGGCGGCTTCAGCCGCCGCGTAAAAAATAGAATTTTGTCCGTTGTAAGTAATAGTAAGTAACTATTACTTACAACGGATGAAGAATTACTTACATCCGTTGTAAGTAATTCTTCACTTATAACGGACAAAATTTTACTGAGAACTGATAATTCATATATATATATATATATATATATATATATATATATATATATATATATATATAATTGATAAACTTTTGTTTCAGTGACTATTATATATATATATATATATATATATATATAGTCACTGATATATAAGTATATCAATATATATATATATATATATATATATATATATATATATATATATATATATATATATATATATATATATATATATATATATATATATATATATATATATATATATATATATATATATATATATATATATATATATATATATATATATATATATATATATATATATATATATATATATATATATATATATATATATATATATATATATATATATATATATATATGTATGTGTGTGTGTGTGTGTGTGTGTGTGTGTGTGTGTGTGTGTGTGTGTGTGTGTGTGTGTGTGTGTGTGTGTGTGTGTGTGTGTGTGTGTGTGCGTGTGT
>JASANF010014195.1:0-48593 GCA_030248245.1 Trissonchulus sp. WLG1_4
GGACTAGTTGAGCGTTGGAACCGTACATTCGAGCAAATGGTCCGCATGTACGTTAACCAACAGCATAACGATTGGGACAAGTACCTACCAGCTGTATGCTTTGCTTACAATACGGCGACGCAAGAAAGTACTAAGGAATCACCTTTCTACCTAGTCTTCGGTCGTGATCCTACTATGCCCCTAAATATGCAGCTTATACCCCCGTGTCAGAAATATTTTGACAGTGACAATTATAGGGCAGTAGTCACGTATCGAGCATTCAAAGCTCGCGAGTCTGCTAAGGAGTGCATTCTGAAAGCTCAGAACAAACAAAAACAGTGTCATGATAGACGAGTTTTCATTCCACATAGCTACAAAATTGGGCAACCAGTATTGTTGTACTCCCCCGTCGTCGTGCCGGGAAAGTCAGCAAAGTTTACTCATTTCTGGAGCGGACCATTCAGGGTTGTTGCAATAAAATTGCCTAACATAACAATCCTGCAGAAGGGTACCGCCACCGAGGTCCATTATAATAGAGTTAAGCCATATTATGCACCAGAAGGTGATCATACAACAATGGCAGCTAACCCTAACACTGATAATCCAGTGAATCGCCAACCGGTTAAGTGTCATACTTACAACCTCAGACCTCGTAGCGAAATAAAACCAGTTTTACTGTAAATTTCAGGAGCGGCGAGAATTCATCACGGCTGACCACCCACTTTCACGATATGCAGAAAACGAATTCCGGCTCGGAGGGCGGCGGTTCCAGTCGGTACAGCATGCCGCATGCTACCTATGCCTGATGCAACATGGACAAGATGAGCTTGCCGACCAAATCCTGCACGAAGCGGCCCATCTAAATCCGGCCCACCTGTGGGGCCATTTGTCCAACAAGGGGTTTGAACCGACAAGGCACTGGTACGACGAGTTGTTTGCCGTATACGTGCTCTTGTTGGAACATGCCTACCATGCCAACGAGCAGGTCAGGGCAAAAATGAACACTCTCGGAGACGGAGACGTTGTGGTCACCGTCGGCAGGCACGATTTCCTTTGGGGTTCTGGGTATGGAGAGTCCAAAACCCGAGAGGAAGCTGATGACCTGCCAGGGAAAGAGCGTTGGAGCAATGTGGTTGCCCAGGTAGCCATGCGAGTCCTACAGAACGAGCGCCTCAGCGTCAGTGCGGAGGAGTTGCTGTCGTACTGTATTCTGGACTTTGAGGGTCCCGAATATTCAGTGTTGCTGCTTGCGGACAGCATGGCGAAATGCGTCCGTCGTATAGCCGGGGGTGCAGTGATCGCCGTCAGTGGCGGTCGCTTCAGCCACTTGGTGCAGAAAGCGGACGATGCCAACATCAAAATTCGACGATTCCGCTACGTTATCTTCCTCTGCGGAATAAACATCGCCAGCAAGAGCCAGGACGTTTGGAAACAAGAATGGGAACAGCTGAGGCAGTATTTGTCACAGTCGTGCCCGGATACTACCGTTTGCCTTTCGTTGCCCTGGGAGTCGAGTCGAGTCCCCAACGTCCGAAGGTTCCGGAAATGGATCAGCCGTCGGGTGGAAAAATTCCAGAGCCGAGTCGACCCCAGCGAGCGCCCCCAGGTCCTCACCCTCAGCCCTGACCTCTCCACCGCCTTTAGTTTATCCCCCGCCGGTGATATTAGCGCCAGCTTGCTTGACCCGGACAATTTCCATATCAACCACGTGGGATTTCGGGAGCTGTGGAGACTGTGGAGTCACAATCTCCCAGGTCTCGAGTTTTACGACTATGCCCTGTCCACCCTATACCGCCAGGTTGCCTTCAACCCAGTCCCCGCCCACCCTCGCGTCCTGTACAACCGCCTACTCGCCAATGCTCCCGAGGAGATCCGCCGAGCCCTCGATTCCGCCAGACCTCCCCAGATCCAGTAGTTGAACTTGAAAAATATAAAATACAAAAAAAAAAGTTTTTTTCAATGTGACTGTTAGCTTTTTGTTTTGCTTAGTTTAGGGGGGGAGGTGTAGCGAGCGGGTTACGTACGTATCGGCCAGCCTTTACAAATGTACGTATATACGCTCGTCACCTAATTTGCATAATCCCCAGTTTTGTTCTGTCTGTTCTGTCTTGCAAAGCCAGTTAGTAAACTGCTCTCGTGTGGTACGGTCTGTCTACTTGTTTCGCTCCTACCTGTGTCCGGCTTCCTGTAGTCGTTACTAATGTAAAAGCGAAGTTGAAATATTATGGGTAAAATAGGCAGAATTTTCACTCCGCGAAGGAACCTTGCCCCCTTTTGGGGCTTGCTTGTTATGTTACTATGATTTTGTTACGCTGTTGTTACTATTTATTGTAATTTGTTATGGCTTCTAGATGATTTTCCAATTTGCATTAGATGTATGAATAGAGCGATAAAATTGCTTGGCTTCGTTGCGCATAAGCAAATTTTTTTCAAGTTTGTTTTATAAATTTTGCTCTCCTGCCAGCAAGGCTAAACACTGCATTTGATTAACTCTTTCAAAATTTTGCTGTTTTGCAAAAATAATGTTTAAAATAAATAAGCAACTGCTAGCAGCCCACCATAAAAATATGTTGGCTCGGTTTTCTCCGCAAATCTCTTGTGCATCACATTTTTGAATACAAGAGGACAATAAAATTTCAATGGCAGAGCTCATTGATTCTAACATAATAAGCATTTATTTGTGGACAATATACAATGTTTTAAAGCGTTCAAATGAAAAAGCAGGAAAGGTGGCACTCCTGAAATGTGGGATTTGGCCATTATTTTGAAAACGCGCAAAAATAAACATGCATCGTAAGAACAAAAGTTGATCAAAAGTGAATTTCCTGCAATTTGATGTACATATCACATAAAATTTTTTTGAACATTTTTGAGCAAATTTCGTCAAGAAAAATAGATTTCTACGGAAATGCCTTCACAAGCCAGGGCATTTACACGTATGTAATGAATTTGAAAGGCTGAAAAACACTAGCAGTTGTGTTTTACTGAAACGTAATTAAAAATATTTGGTGTTTTATTGAGTGTGCTATAATTTTTTTGTGAACTAACTCAATACTTTCTGCATGAGACAGAAATATAGTGCGTGTGAATACAAACGCAAATTTTCGGCTTGCGATTTTAAAAAAATGGCTCAACGAAAAATTTTAAAATTTGGCACATAAATGCACCTTGTCGTCTTCGAGCGGTCGCAAAATTTGATTTTGAGCAAATCAAGTGTTCGAAAAATTCAGTCAAATTTATGTTTTTTGAAAATCGCGATTTTAGTGTTTCTCAATATATCAATCATATCCATGAAAAATGACATTTTGCGACCGCTCGATCACGTTGAGTCGTGCAAAATGAGCTGTTGATTGTGCAACAGCTACTTACTTGTGAAGAGAAATCGCAACCGCAAGCCGAAATTGCACTCACGTTTGGTCTACCTACAGTGAACGCTAATTTGTATCAATCAACTTCATTTTTTGTATGTAGGCATACTTTTACACCAGCTTGCCATTGTGTATCTAAAATTGGCCCCAAACTGCCGTTTTTTGAAAAGTCACATTTCAGGAGCGCCACCTTAAAACGATTCTTTATAAAATTCAACTTGCTTATGCGCAACGAAGCTAAGCAATTTTATCGCTCTGTTCATACATTTAATGCAACGTGGAAAATTATCTGGAAGCCATAACAAATTACAATAAATAGTGACAACAGCGTAACAAAATCATAGTAACATAGAAATAATGGCCCGTATTCACATACTAAGAGTTATTCACATACTAACGCTAAGCGTTTGCTAAGTGTTAGCGCTTAATTTGTACTAAACTGTTATTCACAAAATAAACGCTTAAAAATTAGTGTTATGCTAAACTTAGCGTAGTGCTTAGTTTTGGCTTTGGCTTGGAGTGCGCTCCCTGCTTGATGTGGATCCGGAATTCGTTATTTATCGGAATTTCCATTTGGTATTTATAAATCCGATTATAGATTTGTTTAAATTACTATTTCTTATTAATAATATATATTTTTCTCGAACTATAAATTTGTAAAAAATGTTTTCAGCAGGTGGATTCCTGAGAAATGCAAAATCAGCTCTACATGTTTCAGGGGGCATATCGTGAAAAATATAAATTTTCAAATAAAAGTTCTTGAAGAAAAATTACTTCGATTAAGATACTCTACTCAAAAATTTAAAAAAACGAATTTGGACAACAAAGTGCATTTTTGATTTTTGGCGATTAAACGAGCAAAATGGATCGAATTGGTCGGAATATGTCACTAATATATCCTAAATTGCATGCCCTTCCTTCCCATGGCGGCCAAGAACCTCCCCCACTCTCCCTACCCCTTCCCCACACTATCCACTAACTAAGCGCTTAGCGCTTAGGGAGCTCCCGAGGTCCCTAAACTTAAGCGCTTAATTCTAAGCCAAACACTAAATTTTAAGTATGTGAATACAAAATTGAAACGCTAAGTTAAGCGTTAGTGTTTGCTAAGCGCTTAAATAAACACTAAGTATGTGAATAACACTTAGCGCTTATTAGCGCTAACACTTAGTGTAAACACTAACTTTAAGCGTTAGTGTTAGTATGTGAATACGGGCCTATATAAGCTTCCTGTATCGTACCAGTGGGTCTGCCACAACGTTCAATTGTGAAGATAGCAGACCCACCATCTAATACTGAATTGTAAAAAAACGTGAGCGTAACAAATCTTATGATTTGCGTAACAAAATGCAACAAAATCTGAAAAATTTTGTTACGTTAATCGCATAATTTGTTACGCTAGTAGGTCTGCCAGCTTCACAGACATGTTAAATGCAGTTGGGGGGAAAATAGTGGACCTATATTTTTGAGTAGAGCACCTTAAGGGGGTGCTCCGGGAATCAAGGATTTGGGCCGTATTTTTTAAAAACAGCTGAAATGACCTTTCATCCTTGAAGGAAAGTTGCCCAAAATACTATTTTCGATGTTTTGACGTGCATATTTCCAAAGCAAAAAATTTGAAAAAAATTGGACAATTTACTGATTTTATTTGACTTTTACACAAATTCAGCAAGTAAGCCAGTGCATCAACGCTTTTTGAGGTTTTCCAAACAGACGATACGTAAATTTTATTAGTCGTAATGTAAAATTAAAACAACTTTATTGCGTTCTGTGCAAAAAAATCGCACAAAAAACCATTTTCAGAAGCAGCAGACTCAAATAAATGTGAATACAAAACCAAGCCTGGCTGTGTGAATACAAAACCAATTTTTCGGCGTTCGATTATAAAATGCTGGTAAGATATTTTTCGCCAAATTTTGCACAATTATAGCCTTAGGCTCTGCGCAGTTGAACAATTTTTTAGTTTTTTAAAATAAAGCTTAGAAATTTTTTTATATGAATTTTATTGCTCAGAGTTCGACTTCGAAAACACATAATGACATTTTTTATCCAAACCTGACATGAATGTTAAATACCAAAATAATGTTCAACTAGAGAAGCGCATAAGCTACAGTTTGGTATATAAAGTGTGACTATACGCAAAGTATGAGCAGAGTTATTGTTTGCCGAAAATTCACTCACGTTTGGTGCTCTGGGAGTCACGTGACATGATCACGTGATTTGAAATTTTGCCTCCAGTGTTCTTTTGTGCCATATTACATATATAATATATGTATAATAAAGTTTGACATTTGCCAATTTTTTTGCCAATTTTCGATGTAACCCCCGATTCCCGTAGCGCCCCTTTAAGCCTGGTTCATACTTAAGCCCGGTTCATACTCGTCCTTAAGGACTGTCCTTGTCCCTAAGAAATGTCCCTCTCCCTACGGGTTTGCGGGTTTGATTCATACTTTTCTGGTGTCCTTTTCCTTTTCCCTGTCCGTGAGTTGCGATTGATTCATACTTGTCCCTAAGCAGCTTACAGAATGTCCTTAAGCAGCCATAAGGACTGTCCCTGTGTCCCTAAGCAATCTTGAGCAATGTTCTACTTTTTCCCTGTCCTTAAGCAACTCGGCCAATCAAAATACGGCAGTTACTACATGTGACACGAAGAACAGCCGATCACGGACTATGTCGACTACTAGTGAAAGAATGTCGTGGGCTTGTGTTGCGGTATTAAGTCTATCGTTATTTTTGTGTTATTTAACACATATTTGCGTGAAAATTATTTGGTTTTCAATTTTTATAGGAACCCGAAATATACCAGAAGTTTATAAAGATGTTCTAGTGCCACAGTTTCCATACCTTGGAAGTCGAGTGGTTATGATTTTTGCTTTTCAACCTATGGATCAGAGTTCGTCGAATCCCATATTCAAAATTTTGGATTTTCTTTTTTTTCAGCCTATAAATAGGGTTGATAACTTTTTCACGGTACTTTAAGCAAAACGCAGCTTATCCAATGACTTTTGAGGATTAGGTCATGTGAAAATTACTATTTCCTTGTCCTCAAGGAGTATGAATCAATCACCTCTAAGGACAGGGACAAGGACATCTTCTATAGACCTTAGGGACATTTCTTAAGGACAGGGACAAATCATGACGACTCAGGGACAAGGACACCTAGGGACAGGGACAAGGACAACGCTTAAGGACAGGGACAACGCTTAGGGACGAGTATGAACCAGGCTTTATCCTTAAGGACGGAAGGACAGGGACAAGGACGAATTTCGATCACCTGCAGTGACGAATTTACCAAAGCATTTGGGCTAATTTTTTTTGCATACGATCTAGATGTTACCCAGACTTGCCTCAAGGGAAATATCAACTCTATTGGTTAAGTAGTTTTCTTGGAATCGCTTAAGGACAAAACGATAGGGACAAGGACAAGGAAGAGTATGAACCGGGCTTTAGGGAAAGCATTTTTACTTAAAGAACCACTATTTCATTTTTTGGATTATCTGAGATATGACCCCCCCCCCCCGAAATCTGAACCCTCGGACAGGGACGTTTTCGCACTTTTTTTCGAAAACCCGTGTTTTCTCCGCTCTAAACGTGTTTAAATAGCTGTCTGCCTTTTTACATAGAATTTTTGACAAAGCAGATTTTTCGGCAAAATTGATATTATTTCGAACTTTTAACTTATTCAGATGAAAAAAAGCGCCAAAAATTGACCCATGGACACTAACAAACCTGAAAAATACGTTGTATACAGGAAAAAATTGAAGAAAAATTATGGGTGACAAGGGCTGTCCTTAGACGTTCGTGTATTCACATACTAACACTAACGCTTAAAGTTAGTGTTTACACTAAGTGTTAGCGCTTATAAGCGCTAAGTGTTATTCACATACTTAGTGTTTATTTAAGCGCTTAGCAAACACTAACGCTTAACTTAGCGTTTCAATTTTGTATTCACATACTTAAAATTTAGTGTTTGGCTTAGAATTAAGCGTTTAAGTTTAGGGACCTCGGGAGCTCCCTAAGCGCTAAGCGCTTATGTAATTAGTGGATGGTGTGGGGAAGGGGTAGGGAGAGTGCGGGAGGTTCTTGGCCGCCATGGGAAGGAAGGGCATGCAATTTAGGATATATTAGTGACATTTTCCGACCAATTCGATCCATTTTGCTCGTTTAATCGCCAAAAAAAATGAACTTTGTTGTCCAAATTCGTTTTTTTACATTTTTGAGTAAAGCATCTTAATCGAAGTAATTTTTCTTCAAGAACTTCTATTTGAAAGTTTATATTTTTCACGATATGCCCCCTGAAACATGTAGAGCTGATTTTGCATTTCTCAGGAAACCACCTGCTGAAAACATATTTTACAAATTTATAGTTCGAGAAAAATATATATTATTAATAAGAAATAGTAATTTAATTAAATCTATAATCGGATTTATAAATACCAAATGGAAATGCCGATAAATAACGAATTCCGGATCCACATCAAGCAGGGAGCGCACTCCAAGCCAAAGCTAAAACTAAGCACAAAAGTTGCTAAACGCTAAGTTTAGTATAACACTAATTTTTAAGCGTTTATTTTGTGAAAAACAGTTTAGTACAAATTAAGCGCTAACACTTAGCAAACGCTTAGCGTTAGTATGTATGTTAATAACTCTTAGTGAAGAGGACTCTTAATAACTCTCTAAGAAGACCACAGGAAAAAGAGTGAAAAAAGGTGGGGGGGGCTGAAATCGCGAAGGGGGGGGGGGGGCTAAAATCACGAAGGGGGGGGGGGGTGGTGTGCCCCCAACCCCCCCCCCCCCCCGGGTACGCCCCTGTGGGGGCGGCAGCCCCCAGTAAAGCTTTTTTAGAATTTTGGAATACAATTTGCATTGAAAATGTAAGTTTAAGCTACACTCAGCGGCGGACCGTGACCTCCAAAAGGGGGGGGGATACGGCATAAACTTTTTCACCTTATTTTACCTTTTTACTACGTTCTTAAGCTGCGTTACTACTCTGCACTGCTGCGTCGTGATGTTTTCAAGAGACAGTGGTGTATATACATAGAAAAAAATTTCGGTGGCCGGGGGGGATGACTGGAATTTTTCGTAAAGGGGTGAAATGTATATACATTTTAGCAAGTTTATATATTTTAGCAAGTTTATATCTGTAACACTTACAAAATGCCTTAAAAAGGCAACATCACTAAATTACAAAGTCGTAGGGGTGTGGGGGCGGCAGCCCCCAGAAAAAAATGGAGATTTTTGTAAACTTTAGGTCGAATTTGGTTAACTAGAGACGTATCAGAATTTTTTTTAGGAAAGTTGTTGAGAAAAAAGTGCATATGCGGGTGTTTGGGGCCGGCAGCCCCAGAAGCACAGGAAACCCAAACCTTGGAAAATTTATCTTTAAAATATGAGCGACATATCAGCAAATGAACACAATTATCTATAAATTATCTGCAAAACATCTGCAAATTATCCTACAAAACTACCTCAATTACCGTATAATTTTCGTAAAAATATCCTACAATTTTCTTATAAATTTCCGCAAAATAACTCATTTTCAGTCCAACGATCGTATCATTAACCCATTTTTTTTCTTAAATTTTTCGAGCAATTATCACAATCTTTTCTTACAAATTTCTTCGAATTATCCTATTTTTTTCCTACGAAATTTTAACTCTTATCTACTTGATTTCTTACACTTTTCTTACATTTATCCCATTATTTTCCTACAATTTTCTTACTTTTATCCTACTAATATTTTATTATTTTCAGTCTGATTTTTATTTACTTTTTATCATTTTTTCGATGCATTTCCTAATAAAATTCAACAATTTTCTAAATAATTATAAGGAAATAATACGACTGCTTTTAATACTAATCAGTGTGAGACGTGAGTGAGTATATATATAAATGTTCTACGTTCGCCCTTTTGCGGGAATAACATGTAAAACTGGTCGTTCGCCGCCAGTCCGAACCATCGCCTCCAGGCCGAATCAATCGTTGCTAGGCTAAATCGTAAAACTGAACATTAGGGGCAAAGGGCGTTAAGGCCAAGTTTCAAGTTTGGTTTTGGTCAAAAATTAGACGATTCTGCCCAGTTATTCTGAAGGAACCGATCAAGGTGCCTTTGTTTTGATTTCAAAACTATTGCAAACCTAGACACGTTTAGAACGAAAAACACGGGTGTCAAAAAAGCGAAACATCGCTCACTGAGGGCTCAGATTTCGGAGTGTCGTATCTCAGATTCTCATTCAGACAATCCAGAAAATTAAATAGGGGTTCCTGAAGCAAAAATGCTTCAACCGTGCCCTATATACTTGAAACAATAGGTCCACTATTCCTCCCAACTGCAGTTAACCCCAAAATTGCATTTATTGAAATTGTTAAAACCAATTCAAAAACTGCCGAAAAGTTCATAAAATTATTACAAACGGTGATGACAAGCGACATTTTTGCCAGATAATTCCAGGAAATTTGGCTAAAGTTTGGATGATTTTAATGGAAACTTGGGTGAAATTCGTGAGAAAATTGTTAAGTTAATTTGCTGATAAGTTGATGATCTTTGATCGAAATTTAGATGAAAAGTGTAAGATAATTTGCTGATAAGTTGATGATCTTTGATTGAAATTTGGATGAAACTTGTAAGAAAATTGTAACATAATTTGCTGATAAGTTGATGATCTTTGGAGGAAATTTGCAAGAAAATAATAAGATAATTTGTTGAAAAATGGTCGATAACTTCGGCTTATTGGTCAAAATTGTGGATGATCCTCACATGAAAGCTACAAGAAGTCAGTTTTGCAAATAAGATCTTATAATTTTCTTGCAATTATCTTGCTGTTTTCGGGGGCTTGGGTTTCCTGTGAAGCTAGAGCTTTTTCAAATACAAAATTTTGAAATACAATTTTTATTGAAAATGTAAATTTAAGCTACATTTGTCAAGAAACCAGCGCATATACCATGCGGGGGTCTGGGGGGGGGCAGCCTCCAGAAGTTAGAGATTTTTTTAAATTTTGAATTACTATTTGCATTGAAAATGTAAATTTAAGCTACATTTGTCAAGAAACCAGTGCATATGACATGTGGGGGTCTGGGGGCGGCAGCCTCTAGAAGCTAGCGACTTTTTTAAATCTTGAGATAATATGGGCCTTGAAAAAGCAATTTTTGGAACGTTTACAAGAAACTAAAGTGATTTCGGAGGTTCATGTTGGGTCGCTCCCAGACGGATTTTCGTTTGCTTCCACGAAATGCGGCCAAACTAAATTTTTTATTCTGGGGCTGCAGCCATCAGGCCCCTGCAACTCTTGAAAAACTGAAATTTTTTTGCGTTAGCATTAACAAAAATTGCAACCCATTGCACAAAAAGAGCTGCCTAGAAACCTTTTATTTAGTGCAGATTTACAGCTAAGGCCGTGTTTACATTGAGCTTTTTTTCGCCATTGCCGGCTTTTTTTCAGCTGCTCGAGCAGCTGCAAAAAAGCCGGAAACGGCGAAAAAAAGCTGGAACTGCAGCGTTGTCATGACAACGGAGCAGCTAGTCTATAGTGACCGCCATACTTATCCGCATTTTTTCAGCTGCTCCAGCTTTTTTCCAGCTGCTCCAGCTTTTTTCCAGCTGCTCGAGCAGCTGAAAAAAAGCTGCAGCCACGGCCACGGCTGAGCTGCTGTAAACACGGCCTAAAGCTAAAGCTAGGCTAGGCACAATGCAGCCATATACATATGTATACATGCATGAACCTTTGCGACAGATAATAACAATGACAACTACGTTAAAAAGTGCTGGGGTCCTGGGGGCGATCGCCCCCAGGAAATTTTTTGGATATTTGGGCTAAATTTGATGAATTGGGATTGGGAACGTATCGGAAAATTCTTTGAGGGGGCCCTCTTTGCCAAAGGGGGGGCCCCAGACCCAAAGGGGGGGGCCCGGGGCCCCCGGCCCCCCCCCCTGGATCCGCCACTGAGTGTGAGCATGCGTGTGTATGATGGCGGTCAATCTTCGGCGGGGGGGAATTATTTTTGGCCCTAAAACGCTTCCTACCCCATCTTTTAATAAAAATATATAACCCCCATTGTCAGCCAAGCCCCCAATTTGATCTCTAGCCCCCAAAATAGATGTCGCCCCGCCCCTTTCAATAAAAATCTAGAGTGAAATTATTGGTGTTAAAAATCGGATCAAGTGCAGTCGGGGGGGGGGGGGGGAATATATAGTGGACCTATTTTTTAGAGTAGAGCACCTTGAGGGGAGCATTTTTTGTAATAGAACCCCTATCCACAAAGTTGGATTTTCCGAGCTATGACGCCTTGAAAATTGCATTTTCAGTGTTTTTGGAAGTGAACGTAGGCCAAAGTTCGAAGCCAAAAATGGCTATAATCTCTGTTTTTGGATAGTTTTGAGTGCGTTATGATGTTTTAAGGCATCGTCTAGGCTTAGTTGGCAGGATTCTCTAGGCTAAGCTGGCAGGATTTTTTATGAAAATTTCGTTTATTTTATTGCCGAAGCCTAAGCCTAAGCCTGAACCTAAGCCTAAGCCTAAGCCCCATACTAAGCCTAAGCCCTAAGCCTAAGCCCAAGCCCAAGCCTGAATTACGGCCAAGTTTGAATTTGGTCAAAAATTGGACTTTTCTGGCGAATTTGGCCAATTTTTCGGCAGGAACCCGGTCCCGGTTAAAAAGCCTTTGTTTTGATCCTAAAAAATTGCAAACAATAATCTGACACCATTTAGACACGATTAGAACGGAAAATACCACAGGAAAACCAGGAAATCTGAATTTTCTGTAAAATTTTTTCGGTTACGGATTTTTCAGATGTTTTTTACCCTTTCCATTCAGAGACATTTTACAGACTTTCAGAGAAATTTCAGATAAATTTCAGAGAAGTTCAGGGGAAATTCAGAGAATTTCACCCAGAATTCAGAGACTCTGAATTTTATCTGAAAAAAATGTTACTGGCTTTTCAGATAAATTTCAGATACTTTTTACACGAGTTTCAGAGAAAATTCACATGTTTTTCACATCTGTAAATATCAGGTAAATTTTATCTGAAATTCTTGTAAAAAGTATCTGAAATTTATCTGAAAAGCCAGTAACATTTTTTTCAGATAAAATTCAGAGTCTCTGAATTCTGGGTGAAATTCTCTGAATTTCCCCTGAACTTCTCTGAAATTTATCTGAAATTCCTCTGAAAGTCTGTAAAATGTCTCTGAATGGAAAGGGTAAAAAACATCTGAAAAATCCGTAACCGAAAAAATTTTACAGAAATTCCTGGTTTTCCTGTGTACAAGGGCTTCGGAAAAAATTTGCGAAAACGTCCCTCACTGAGGGTTCAGATTTCGGCGGGTCGTGTCTCAAAAAATCCAAAAAATGAAATAGGGGTTCTTGAAGCAAAAATGCTTCCCTCAAGGTGCTCTCCTCAAAAAAATAGGTCCACTATTTTCCCCCCACCCCAACTGCATTTAACCCTAAAAACCGTAGGAGTGGAGTAAGTCGGAAAAACGACTAATGATCCGGAGTCCCCTATATCCCCCGAACCTAGGGGGGGTCAAAATTGAACGCTCTTTCGAATAGGCTAGGTTAGAAGTTTGTAGGATGTATATAAGCTTTAGCTGGAAATCAAACTTTGTCCAAAAATTAAACTTTACATGAAAATTTTTGCGCAAAATTGGATTTAGGCAAAAATACTCCATGAAATAAAAACCTGCTGCCACCATTGAAAGAGCAACTTCTAAGCTACAAAATGCTGAAAAAATTTTGTAATCGGGTTAGGCTTTGAAAAGTTACAAAACTTTTTCTGAAGCTCCCTGGACCAGGCTGATTGAAGCGTTATAACACAAGCAAGGTTCCGTACAAGAATCGGGCTATATCTGTGAAATTTTTCAAATTATGAAGCTAGTTGAGGTTTTTTAGTGTGATAAACTTTGATGCTTCTTAGCAGGTTTATCCTTCAAATTAGGCCTCAGGCTTAGGCTTAGTGCTTAGGCTTAGCGCTTAGACTCAGAGCTCAGGCTTAGGCTTAGTGCTTAGGCTGAGGCTTAGTGCTCACGAGTAAACTACGTTGCGGGTAAGCAAAAAATCAGTCTTAGTTTCCTGCATCAAATAAAAGGACTTTTGCTACTGTGGAAAACTGAATAAAGTTGAATTTTAAGACCGAAACTGCCCGTCAGCGTGAGCTTGGCTCTGAGCATTAGGGAAGTTTTGAACTAGGATTTGAGGCATTAGACTTTATTGTAACGCCGTATTTGTGCTTTAAATGTGATATTTTTTGAGGGAAAAATGTTTAATAGCCATCTGCTGTGCAAAAAAGTATAAAAGTTTGAATTTTAAATTCACTTTAAGTAAGTTCATTTCGCCTATTTTATAATTGAAAAAATTAACACTTTTTGGCCTGAATAGCAAGATATGTAGCAAATAAAGCTGAATAAAATATATTATTATGTGTTAATATATTCTCTTAAAATTTTTGACTGATATAATGAGCGAGCTGGTCTTATTTTGCGAGAATTAGCCGCAATATGACGAAAAATTAAGATTTTCGACAAAATTTGAATTTTTCGAAAAAACTGAAAATCAACATTTTTTCGCTTGGAAACTTCTAAAAATGAACTCAGCGCATGCGATAACGTATAAAAACGTGTTTTTACGCTGAAAAATATGTGTTTGAATTCCCCCCCCCCCCGCCGAAGATGATTGTGCACTATTTATTTGCTTAATACACTATTTAATGTATCTTTCCAGCTGTTTTAACGTAGCAAAAACTATATTTTTTGTGAACTTGCGGGTCGTTAATGTCAAAAAATGCTTACGTTTTCAACTTTGGTAGCTGCTGAACCATTTTCGGCCCACCGGCCACCTGCTTTTTAATTTTTGGCGTTTTGAGTTCCAATTTTATTTTCGATGCTGCTCTGGTCACAAAATTTTTTTACAAGCTATTACAAGCTACAATTTTTGCCGTTATATTCAAACGTTTCTTTAAATTGACATAATACAAGCTCCAACTCCATTGCACAGTCTCTCCGTGACTAAGTATATAATGTTTATTTTATTTATATATTTATTTATATATATATTTATATTTATGTTATAGTATACAGACTAAAGTAAGGATCATAGCAGTAATGGTGCGTGCCAAAAGTGTGATGTATCAGTTGGATCCGGATCCGTTCGATCCGCAGTGCAAGCCAGTCAAAATTCACATTGCCTTGTTCACGGACGTGAAGAATGCGGGCGAGCTGAAAACCATGCTGGAGCAGGGTCAGATTGACGGGTGTCTGGTGAAGCCTGAGCTAGTAAGTTTTTATAAATAAATATAACCCCAAAACGGGAAATTGTAAGTTAGCGTATTGCATAATACTAAGATGCACAGATGTACATGGGGGGGTGGCAAGCCCCCCCCCCCAGATTTGAAATCCCGGGACAAGTAAGTCCCCCCTCAGATTTGACCCGCCGGGACAAGCCCCCCTCTCTGAAACCCCAAAATCGCCTCAGATCGGCGTAAAATGCTTCAAAAATGACCAAAAAACGAAGAAATCGCTAAAAATATCAGAATTTCGCAAAAAATTTCCCATTTTTAGGCAAAAATTGGTAATTTTTGCGTTTTTGGGGCAAAATATCGGGACAAGCCCCCCCTAAAATGTCGAAAAGTTTGGGACAAGCCCCCCCCCCCAGACCGAGACCCCATGTACATGTATATATGCTGACATGGTTATTATTATATAAAAAATTAGAAATATTATTTTTTTATATATATATATATATATATATATATATATATATATATATATATATATATATATATATATATATATATATATATATATATATATATATATATATATATATATATATATATATATACATATTTGTATTATTGTAACAGTCACCTTGGCTGATAGTGACACCCCACCCGCAACCAATATTGAGCTATAACCCAGCTATTATCATGATTGCTTTAATGCTTTGTATACTTTAGTTGATCCGCTCATGCTACTACGTTTGCGGTATAAGCCAATCCGCTGTTATCTATTCTGGTATAATAAGCATACAGTAATCAGTATTTATGTTCAAATGCTCAAATTTTGGCATTAAAATAAGTATTAGTCGTTTACAGTTTATTTAATTTATTTTCAGATCGCAGAAGTGTTTGTGCTGCTGGCGGCGGCAAATCGAGCGGTTGCCAACAAAGCGCACAATAAAATGGTCACCAAGGGGCTGCACTCAGAAACTGTATACTCGCTTTCGCCTACCAAAAATGTATGTCGTGTGCTAGGGCATTAGGTCCATGCGGATTGTTGCGTGGGGTCTCGCCTCGTATTTTTTAATGGTAGAAGCGAATTTTTTCCTATCGCACAATGTGCATCGTTGTGTGTTACCTATTCATACCTTTTCAGTGTTCTTATTCATTCTTTTACAAGATAGTTTTGTGTGATCTGATTTGACTGCAATGTTAGAACAATGGAAAACCAAAAAAAATCTTTTGTATTTATTTTTTCTAGATCACGGAATCGCTTCGGACGTTCGGGGTGTCGGAGGAATCGTCGAACGTGCTGGTGGCGACCATCGGGGACGACGGGCCTTCCAAGATGTCAGCCATTGCCAAAAAAATTAAGGGAAAGTCCTCGCCAGTCGACCAGCTCAAGCATATCAGCTGTTACGAAAAAATTAAAGAGGTCACTATTTGGTTATTATATTATTTTGTGTACTATGCTATATATAGTATAAGTCGCGGCTAAATCAGAGCCAGAGCTTAGGCCTAGTATCGCCCCCCAGTGTTTTTTTTGCGTCAAAAAGTGCGAAACGCCGCACTTTTTTTCTGAAATTTCGCACTTTTTTTCGGCCATGTGCGTCCCGTGACGCACTTTTTTTCGGCTGAGGTTGAAAGTTGTCATAACTGATTTGGCCAAAAAGTGCCGACAAAAGCATTTTCGGCGCGAAAAAATTTGACAAATTTTCCAAAATTGCGTCAAAACCATCAAATTTGTAAAATTTTCTGATATGTCCAACGTTTCAAGCTTGATCTCTATACAGCTACAACTGGTTTCAATGACAGTTAACAACCTATTATGATTAGCTATGATTAAGATTATATACGATTAGAACAAATAGTGTCGAAGCATGCCACACCCAGCAACAGCAAGTTTCTTAAAAGCATCAATTAATGCCAATGGGTATTTAGATGATTGCCGCGCTAGTATCAAAGTTTGGATTCAGAGAATTCTATTACATATCTGCTGAAATTAGCTGCGTGTTTACAGTGTTAATAATTCAGTACCTGCCAACCTAATTTGGCGTAATGATGCCGTCTCCTGGGGAACTGAGTTAAGTCCCAAAAAACCAGATACTTGGCTTCTGGGGGCTGCCGCCCCCAGACCCCTGCAACTACTGCAGTTCCCGTTTTGTACTTTTTCAAGCAAAACTGCATCCTTGTAGTCTTTTTCAGCCTGCTAAAATTCAAAACTCTGCTTAGCTTCTCAACAACATACCGACATTGACGTGATATTTAAGTCCCTATTCGATACCGCACTGTGAAGCGTATCCATAGTTTTTTAAAGTCCAAGTCCCCGACTCTCAGAAACCAGAATTTATAAGTCAAGCTCAGCTTTCGCACACTTTTAAATGGGCAAGGTAATGGCGTACCCAGGGAAGGGTAGATGGCCTGAATTTCCCCCCTCCCGGAATTTTTTCTAAGAGAATTTTTACACAAGGGTTCTCCCTTTTGCTTTTATTGCCTGGTCGAAAAAATTTTCCGATACGTTTCCAATGGATCAAATTTGGCCTAAAAATAAAAAAATTTCGTAATTTTTTTCCTGGGGTCTGCCGCCCCCAGACCCCTGCAACTTCTGGCAACGTGGTCTTGCATTTTCGATTCATATTTTTATGTTAATATTGAAAATAGTGCATTTTAACCCATTACAAAAAATCAAAAAGCCATTCCCCCTGAAATTCTTTTCGAGGTACGCCACTGCTTAAAGGTAGAAATGAAAATTTTTTCAGAAAAATTTTTTAAACCCCAAAGTCGTAATTGAGGACGGCCAGTGCCATAATAAAGTGATTTTCACCTAAAACACGCGCTTAGATAACATTATAACCGCCCTGCGCACTTTTTTTCAAAATGACGCAAAAAAATTTGGGCATGTGCGTCAGACGACGCAAAATTTTTGACGAAAAAAAAACACTGTCGCCCCCTTTTCCCAGATTAGCAGCAGAAAATTTACAGTACTTAGTTCAATAATTATAGAATGAGTGTGGAGTTTGTCATTACGTGTATCAGACGCCACGCTATCAACGAAATACTAAATAGTTTCGACGCTAGTCCGATAAACCCAGTTGTTCTGGATTAGATCGAACTACTAGACTATTAACAACGTTTTCGTTTCAGACGTACCATGTGCGCGACCCTGAGCTAAACAAGGGAACAATCACGGATGCAATTCTGTCCCGAATGGTCGCCAAAGACTACATTTGCTGACTTTCTTTCCGCTTCCCGCCGCCCTACTTCTTTATATTTATTTAGCAGATAATTGGATACAGACCAAACTATCTCCGGCAGCTATTGTAATATTAATTTTTCCTGCTGAACTTTAGATTTATTTCTTTGGTATATTGTCTATTAGCGATTCTGAATTAGATTTTCATTGAAACCGCAACTGCGGTTTGTGGATTATATCAGACTTAGGGAAACATTTTGTTAACAGGTTTCATTCGGTAATGAGACTTGTCACTCATTTTTATGGTAAGTGTAATTTTTATTTTTATCGCCTTTATTTGTTAAATTGAGTAATAAGGTCTTTTTTTACTTTTTTTAAGTTTAATGCGCTCTCTTTTTATTTTTTCGGCGCCTACATTCGAGTGAGGGCAGTTTCCGCTCTTGTCGTGTGAGCGTTATAAAAAAACGGAATAAATAGGACTTTTTGAACTTATTTTTGATCACGTAACCAAATTATTCAATGTGAAATTATATACAGTGCTGGTCGCGCTACATTTGTGTCAGTTTATAATTTTACACCTCATAATTACGGTTTCTGTGGTTTTTATTTTGTGACCCTCACTTGAAGTTCATAATAGTGGAAGGATGCTTTCTTTGCACGTTTTGTATAATTTTATCTTGCCTTTGTTTGATATATAGGCTGGAATACGCAAACATTGAAGGTTCCCATGTGAATGTAGTGGAACTTGAGCTAAATTCTTGAAACATATGAGCCAACGTTATAAACTGTTTCATTACCTGTTAAACTGGTTAACTAGTGCTTCATTAGTTCATTGCGTACTCCAGCACTGCTTGTAAATCTGCATGCACAATCTAGATACGATATGACGATATTTTCGGCTTTCTTTTTTGAATAAGTATATTAATTCAAATTTATATCTCGTTTTTAGGAATATTCGTTAATGTGTTTCAGTATATATCTGCAGTGGCGTACCCAGAAAAAAATTTCGGGGGGGGGAATGACTTTCGATTTTTTGTAATGGGTTAAAATGCACTTTTTAGCAATTTTACCACTCGTAAAACGCCTTACAAACGCAAGATTACTAAACCACAAGGCTGCAGGGGTCTGGGGGCGGCAGCCCCCAGAAAAAATAGGAAAAATTTTTCGATTTCTTGGCCAAATTCTGTCAATTGGAGGCGTATCAGAAAGTTTTTCCGGCCAGACCATAAAAACCAAAGGACACAAGGTTGCAGGGGTCTGGGGGCGGCAGCCCCCAGAAAAAAATTGGCGATTTTTCCAATTTTTAGACCGAATTTGGTCAACTGGAAATTTTATTTAACTGACAAAATGACAGAAATTTTTCCGACAAAATTTAAAACAAAAGATGGGAGTGTCAAATCAGACGGTGTATTCCACAAGTAAATGTAGCAAAATATACTCGTGTAGACATGCACATGCAGCATAATGTAGTTGTGTATACATGCTTTGATGAAAGACAATAACGAGGAATAGTAAGCCACATAGTCGCAGGGGTCTGGGGGCGGCAGCCCCCAGAAAAAAAATTGGGAAAATTTTTGATTTTCAGGCCAAATTTAGTCCATTGGAGACGTATCAGAAAATTTTTCCGGCCGGACCATAAAAACCAAAGGGGGGACCCTTGTGTAAAAAATCACTGGGGAAAAATTTCGGGGGGGGGGGGAATTCCCCCCATTCCCCCCCCCCCCCCTGGGTACGCCCTTGTATATCTGTTGTGCATGTATGATTTAAATCGATCGATATTGTCAAGAGTATATACATTATATGTGGGAAAATGTATGCACATACCAATCATGTGCTCTTGACTTGTTTTGAACAGTGTCCTATGCATTTGAGAATCTCGCTAATTTTACAGCCTTCAATTATTGTTAATTCAATTATTGGTAATTATTAGTAATCCAGTTGTTTGGTGGTAGTTTTTTTAATACGGTAACTAATTTATTTGGCTCTTTCCCGATAAATGATTGATTTTAATCAGATCCTAAAATTTCATGAATATTATTAGTTTTGTTATGAACGCTCATCGTAGATGAGCGAATACATCGTTGATTTGTAATTTTGTCTATACGCTTAGCATCCCACTGGTTTTGCGTGAAAACTTAGTACAAAAAACCTTCGAGTCTTATATTATTTGATGGAATGAAGTTATCTCAGCTTCAATAATCTGATTGTTTTGCGAAGAAATTGTGCATTTTATTTCTTCTGAGAATATTGCACTTCATTACATAACTTTTTTGGCTGAGGATCACAAGTAGATTTTTTCGGAAAGATGAATTGCTGAAATTGAAATGTTTAATGTATATTTTTCAATATTTCAAATAGTTTTTGGTCTAAACCGAGCATTGGGATTTTTGTTTCTGAAGCGTTAAGACTGTTATTGGAGCAATCATTCTGTATTTTGTATATTATTATATTTTGCTAGTTTTGCTTGGAGTTTAGTTGCTTAGTTATCAGATAGCGTTTTTTTCATTCCAGTACGTTGCTTCGGGTGTGTGTTAGTGTGTATGATTGTGTTTTAATATCAATTTTACCCATTTTAGGTGTCTCCCTTTTTAATTTTTTTAATCTCACTCATTTTAACATTACCTCTTGCTCTTATTCATTTCTTAACTAAATTTTACTACATTTATGGTGGATCGCATTAATATTTATGATCGACTTTAGCACTTCTACATTTACAAATATAACACATAAAATTAATTTTTCATTATGAGCGTTTTGTTTTAGCATACTGAATTTTTGCTTTTTTTGTATATACACTTTTGATGTTTTGATGGATTTCCAAGACAACTGTTACATCCGCGAAAAAAACGAATGTTTTCATCTTTGCAGTGAAAATTTAATTACGCCGTTTTCGCATGAGTTCTGTTCTCTGATTTTTTGAAAGTGTTTTTTAGTTCTTTCTTGGCGAATATATTTTTAGCTAATGTGGTACTTACGAAAAGGGCGAGCGAATGCAATTATTTTTGTCTTCATTTTTGTTATTTAATTAGAGCTTTGAAAGGAAGGGTTCTTTTTGGAGAGGCTTTTTAGTAGATGTAGCTAGGTTTATAACTAGCGTTGGAGGGAAATTCCCAAAACGCTGTTTCGTATATAACTACTTGCGGTAATTGTGAATGTTATGTAATGTTTTTGCTTTATTTTTTATTAGTTTTATATTTATAAATTCTAGCAAATAGTACAAATTATTAACCAATATTTGTTCATTAAAAAAGTTGGCAAGATTTTGAATTTGTTCAGTTTGCGCAAGTCGCAGATGGTATCAACTTTTTGGCTGGATTTGCAAAATATGTTTGCATTTAGACATTTTATAGTACGTTCTTTTCCACTGAAATAGAACATCGTAATCAAAATTTTGCGTATTTCATACGATTATGTCTTGGTGTTTTAAAGTCTGAATTTTTGTGACACCGCGCTGTACGCTGAGGCTTGCTACTAGTTTTTTTGTAATGAAATAGCGTGTTTTTTTGTCTCAGGTCCAGCACTTTTTTGTCAGACTTAAGTTTCGATTTAATTAAACAGCTTTGTGATTTGCCCATTTTGTCATTACGTATGTTGTTGTCGATGTATGTACATTTCGCTTCAGTGGACTTAATATAATTTACTCCTAATTCCCTCTCCTCTGCTGCGTATAGGCGTGTCTGTAACTAATTTCATGCAAGTCACCTAAGCGTGTGGAGCTATTTGATAAGCGTGCGAGTGTGAGTAGAATGTCTGTTTTGCTACATACTTAGTCAGCTTGCCCGGCTAACTTGGAGAGCCACTTTGGAAAACTAAAATTATAGTCTGTGGGGTGTACGTAGCAATTTGCATAAATATATACATGCTATAAATGCGGTCATGTTGATAAAGGGGAGGGATTTATATAATTTAGTCGTATATTTTACGTGGGTTCAGTATATTATCGCATCACATAGTGGGTATATATTTTATTTTTTGGTACATGAATCGGAAAAATGTGAAAAATCCAGTCACTGTCAGCTTTTCATCATTGTGTGTAGCAATAGGTATACGTACTATAACTAAGATAGCTACCTTAAGTCTACTGGAGGGGTTTATTAGTTTATTATACAGTGTTGTATGGTTACGTAATGTGTATGTATTTGCAGCAGTATATAGTTGGTGTTATTAGTTTTAGTATTCTAGTGCTATATTATCTAAATACAGAATACTAGTTTGTTTCTACAAACAGTTAGTTCGCCTACTTTAAAAGCCAAGTGTGGAGTTGAAATAATGCCATTTTTACTTTTTTAGTTGTAATCTGTCGTTTTGTAGCTGGTCACGTTTGGGTTTGCAATACCCCATGTTACTATCATAGATGCACTTGGGGGGGGGGGGGTAAAGGGGGTATCCAGTATCCAGTACCCCCCAGCCCCCTCTAATTGCCGAAAAATTCTACCAAAATTGATTAAAAAATCCATAAAACCTTTCGCCCACAGTCAAAAAAGTGCCCCAAAAATGAGTAAAAGATCAAAAAAGTGCAAAATTTTTCATGCCTTCACCTGACATCAAAAACAAAACCAGGACCATTCCCCCTGGGGGGTAGGGTACCCCCCTCGCCGATTGCTCCCGTGCATCTCTGGTTACTATGATGTATATATACCTTTGAATGGATTACCTGTAAATATTTGTTAACTGTTCCTTTTCCTGTATCGTAGAACTTGGCTTGCTATTTTTAATTTTATTGTTTCGTTTTAATTAAAATAAATATTATTTGACTTGCACTTGGTTCTATTAGATAAGATATCTAACACATGGTCCTCATAGTTTTGGAAGTTGTGTAGGGGTTGATTTATTCTAATTTTCGATTACAACATACAATCTCAGCCTCAAGAGAGGGTCCAGCTCCAGACTATGTCTAAGCCTTTGTACCAGAATGTGACGTCTGAGCACTGCCAGGATTTTTGCGAGTCAGGTTGGATTTCACCACGGTGGTTTTAAAAAACCATGGTTTTACGTACGTTTTCATATGATTTGCACATCAATTCATTACGAATTATCGCCTGATTCGTTACGGATTTCGTAAAATTTCTAAAACCATGGTTTTTGCTCACTTGAAATTCCAAACCTGCAGCATATCAGGTTTTTATTATGCTGTAATTTCAACTGAGCAAAAACATGGTTTTAGAAAATCTACGAAATTCTTAACGATCATGCGATATTACGTAGGTAATGAAATAATGTGCAAATCATATTCACACGTACGTAAAACCGTGGTTTTTAAAAACCACCGTGGTTAAATCCACCCTAAACCTTTAATGCCAGACCATTATGTAGCACCCTCGACACGACCGAACTAATTTAGGTGGACGGGTTGAACAAACTACATAGAGATGGAAATTTTGTGCATTCAAAGTCCATCACTATACATGCTACCAAGAGTACATAATAGCTTCTCACTCTATATAGAAGAAGAGTGAGACACTCTCCAGCCTGCCTGTGTTATAGCACAGGCAGATGCGCTGGTCGTTTTCAGGCTACATGTTGACATTCTATGCAACATGTGACTGGCCAATCAGCGCGTAGATTCCCTGCGTAACACACTTTAGTATATAATCGCTGATGCGTTGATAAGCATTAAGATAGAGTTAAAAGCTTAATAACTCATTATTTATTCATAGTCTGCTTGCAAAAACATTAAAAAAGGTTTGCAAATACCTCTAGGGATATTTTGGTAAACTTTCAGCGAAGTTGATTGAGAAACTTTTGAGATATAAACTTTTATGAATTTCTTCAATGTTTCTCAATCAATTTCGCTGAAAGTTTGCCAAAATATCCCCAAAGGTATTTGCAAACCTTTTTTAATGTTTTTACAAGCAGACTATGAATAAATAATGAGTTATTAGCCTTTATCCCTATCCCGTTTTATGATTGGAGCACGTGCACAGGCGTCGGCCAATCAGAGAATAGAAGCTCGCTTCTGATTGGCCAGTCACATGTTGCATAGAATGTCAACATGTAGCCTGAAAACGACCAGCGCATCTGCCTGTGCTATAACACAGGCAGGCTGGAGAGTGTCTCACTCTTCTTCTATATAGAGTGAGACGCTATTATGTACTCTTGATGCTACCCTTCTGTACAACGCTAAAGTCCATGTTGATGTTACAGCCAGCGATTACATAGACTACCAAGCAATGAAAACGAAACTACAACAAAGATTTATTTGCGTGTTGATAACTGGCACATATTTACATATAGTACAACCACAGCACTCACAATACAACACTGGAATAGAATTACACACAATAGCAGTACCTAACTCATCACAAATAAATTTTAAAAATATGCAGTACCTAACTCATCACAAATAAATTTTAAAAATATAACAACCTTTTGACTTTAGAACTAAAACATGTACGGAAACGGAATCAAATGATCTGAATTTGTCTGATATAGCTGTCTGATTTTTATCATGGATAAAAAATGCATTTTAAAAACATGTAACTTTATCTGTTTTATCTGCTCCTCCTTAGACCTCATGCAATTCACAAAGAATGAATACATAACAACGTAGAGCCGAATCAATCAATGACTGTACGATGACAATTTTAGGCAAATACAAACGGTGGAATGCATAAAGCCAGCCAGTCCTAGGTCGGTCTTGCTAGACGGAGTTTAAAAAAACCTGAAAAAGTGAGCCTCTGAATACATGCAAATTTTTTCGTCACAATGTTCTAATTTTTACGTCATAGACTGGCTTTCTGCATTCCACACACAGGCTTTTTGTTCCTTCTAGAGAAGGAACTATTGTTTTTAAACCAACTCTGCATAGTGTTAAATTGACACCAGCATGCTGGTCAGCGTATATGATTAACGTGTAAAGTCAGCTTGGGAATTATTTTTTTGTAAACAAACTGTTTCCCAATTTTGCAGTTAATAATTGTCAAAACCACATTATCAATGCAGTAAAATCGCTTTATCGACGTTTAATGATTTTTAAAATTTTCTAAAATCGTACTTTTCCAGACACTGTGCACGTGCTCAGCACATGACTGTCTAGACTCATTCATTCGTGTTTTTCGGAACAGTGATGGTCTTTAAATGTTTTGTAGAAAGTTGATAAAATTGCAATTTGGAAATGAACATTAAATGAATTCATCTTGATGAAATTGATTAAAATGATAAAAAATGAAATGTAAGCGTTTAGTTTTGCTTTGCTCAGTGTTTAAGAAGCATCTTAAGTGACTTCCAACCATGACAGCGAAGCCGAGTGGTCTAAGGCGCTGTTTAAGATGATGAGAACAGTTCGTTCGATGGTTCGATTCCCATAAAAATTTTTGTTTCTATAAATCCACCCCACTTAAACTAAAAAAACTACATAAAAAATAACACTTTTGCCCAAGTATTGAGTTGTCATTTGCTGAAATTCTGTGATTTAAAAAGTCGTACTTTTAATTTTTCAGACGAGATACACATGTTAATCACGTGATTGTCTAGACGATGTCTGTTTTCATACTTTTTTCTACATAGTCATAACCAAACAACTATAGACATCGAAGTAGCGTAGTCGAGTGGTCAAAAGCGCTAGTCCAAAAGTTGTGTTATCCTGCTTCGATGGTTCGGCCCCATATGCTTTTTTGCAAAAAATTTAGCAGCTTTGTCAGCATAACCTGTTTTGACAGGAGTTTTCTTTGTCAAATATTTGACTGCGTGCTGTAATCACAAGCAATTCCAGCGACTTTGGCATGATTTTTCAAGAAAGTTGTTAAATTTATAGTGTGATTTCAACACAAAAGCAAAAACTTTCAACGAAAATTCAAACTAAAATTCAACACACAAAAACTCTAAATGTAAAAATCAAATGTACACAAGTATTAGTAAAAAAAAAAAAAAAAAAAACCATTAAGAGCAATTTTATTGATCTGCTGTTGAGTCACATATATTTAGGTATCGAGTCTGGCGTGCTTTCATTAGACGTATTGCTGCCGTATAGTTGAAGTTTCTTGTTTGGCTATGGTGGTGTATTTTTACTCGGCAAAGGAACCTTGCCCCTTTTGGGGCCTACTTGTTATATTACCACAGCTGTCATGTTTGTGTACGAAAAAACTACTCTTAGGCAACAGAGATTTTTTCAAACAAATATATTAAAACGTAGCTCACTTGTTGGTTCAACTTAAATTTTATGCTGCATGAAATAATCTTTCCATGAACAGTGTACAAAGTGAACGTGTGACCACGTGGTTGACTTTATTAGTTTTCTGGCGGAACGGATATATTTGCGGCTTAAGTATGAAGCGACCCAGGTAATGGTCAGTAAACGAAAATCAAGGATAACAGGCACAATAATTACATAATTCGTAGCGTTTCTGGAAATTTTGGTTGCGTTGTTATATTTTGATTTCATTTTTTCATAATACCCTGAGATACAATTGACTTTCGTTGGCACTTTTGGTCATTTTTTTATGACAATTACGCACGAACGGCACATTACATGATATTAAATTTGGCAGTGAACTCACAAGTATTAATAAGATGAGTATAGATAATAGCAAATGCGTCTATTTTACAAAAAATTCATAAAGTTACTAATTTTAATTTTCATCAAGTTTTCTAATAACACTCGCGTATGAATCGACGCTAAGTCGCTGAATCTAATAGCAATTTATAAATAAAAAAAGCTTTAGGAATATAAGCAGAGGCAAGGGTAAATCTGAACAATTAGGCAACTTATATTTTTATTTTTCTTCCCTATCATGGTACAACTACTGAACTTTCGAAAAAATGAGAAGTGTTTTTCTTCGGAAACTTACCGTGAGAATTATTTTAACAACAAAAGTTCATTATTTTCTCTTATTTCTTGAGATTTCCACAAAACTCATGGGAAAATTAGAAAAATAGAAGATTAATAGCAAGCCGATATAAATACACATGCACATTGTACAGTAAACGATATAAGTTAAAACAAGAGCACGTATTTGATAACGGAACGGATGTTAACGATTGTATGATTACGGTAGTACCCACTAATAAATTTAGATTAAAAATAATGTCGTTTTTGATTTCGGACAAAACATAACCATAATGTTGGAGACCGATTGACAATTTCTTGTAAACTATGACGTAAAAATCGACTGTTGAAAAAAGCAGCATAAAAAGTACACCTTTTTCACAACATACATAATGTTCACAAACATCCATAGTATAACCAAAAAAATTGCTAATTACTGAAAGAAATTAATCAAAAATAATTAATATGATATCATTATGAGATAATGTATGAAATACTATACAGAATAACACAGACTACAAAATGACATTTTAATAAGGTACGCACAGAAGAGCAAGAGTATTAATTGTCGGTGACTCACACTTTATCAAAAATCTGCGTCGGTTATTTCAAATCTGAACACTGTCTGAGTTTTGAAAACATATAAAAATCAAGAACCCGAAAACTTAGAATGAAACTATGAAATAATCAAATATTTAGTTTGTAAAATTAACAATAATTCAGCATCAAAATATTTTTTAAGTGAACCACTATCGCTTTTTTCAGATTGTACTCTTGCTACAAACAATATTATATTCGTACACAATTAAGCTAGGCAAGCGTTAAGAGGTCTGAAATGTAAGGAAGCGAAATGATCAACAAGTGCACACAAATTATTGGCGTGTTTCATGGAAGATAGTTTCTGAAATCGCATTACACGGACCAGGACTGGAACCACTATAAAAAGAGTTTGAACAACTAGCTCAGGCTCTAAATTGACGAAAAATTTCTATTGACTTGGCACAAAGAAGAGCACAGCAAGCATAACGTAGAATAATTCTACACTGCAAAAAAGTTGCAAAACTTAAATCTAATTCAGTAGAATAAATTATATGTATAACCGATTTATCAGCTTTAATCCAAGCCGGTAAATAATCCGCGTAATCCGATCAAGAAAAAGTCGATCTAACAGACTACGCCTGTTGAAATATAGTACCGTTACAATCTGAATTATGATTAGTGTCGATTCATACTTACGGCCGTATTTGTACGCTCAGCCGCAAAATTACGAAAAAATCAAGCCACAAACTGATCTCATGGACTATTAGCGGCGTGATTATTGCGTAATTTTTGCCGACTGAAAGGGCATACGGCCATGATCCATATTAGGGATTAATATGGCAACTATATTTCAAGCTTCAAGACGTAGCTATAACATGAAACACCTCTGACGGCAAAAACCATAGGGTTTTAAAGGTTTGCTGCTTGATTGTTGACTATTTTGCTAAAAATACAAAATTATAATTACGAAACTTACATGTGTCACCATAGGAGTAAATTTAGTGAAGAAAATATTGTGATTAAAGGTAAAATGACCAAATATATAATCTATAAAGTATTCATTTTGAAATTTTGAATGGAAAGTGTAAAAATCTAATAATCCACGAAGTGAACAGTGACGGGGGGTCTTCATAATTCCAAATAGTGCGGGGAGGACTACTCCCAGAACTCAGCAACCACTCTCAGTGACCGCAAAAATGACCCAAAACAATGAAAACGGAAAAATTTATGAACCTGAGGAATTTAGACGACCCCTCGCCTACCCCCCCCCTGTCGCTGATTGCTTCCTAGGGTCTTATCCAAAATTGGATTTATCGGATTAGATTTAACTTCATTTCGTCAATAACGCAGCGTCAAGGGCACGTAATTGGCTGAAACTTGGCACACTTCTAGATAATCCATGTGAGATTCGTGTATGGCAAAATTTTAGCCGGATATTTTTATTTTCTGCTGTGTTATTCGCGAAATTGTTTCGTTACATCCAATTTCGGATAAGGCCCCTAGACTTCGAGACTTATTAGAAAGTGCATTAATAGTAATCGTGTTTCAAGCAACAGACCCACATGAACACGCACGGCACGGATTTCACAAAAAACACGGAAACGGATGTACATTTGAAAGTAGTTGTTGTGACACATTAATATTATATTAAAGGGCATTGGCATTAAGACAAGCTTATCCATGTTGTAAATAAAACGCCTTGACCGTTTCAGCCGACTTCCATAAGTTTAGTCTTAATGACAAGACCACTAGCAGCGTTAGTGATTCAAAGTAGACAGCCGGAACAAACATGAAATCTTTCCTAATACAAAATTTACTAAGGACTGGGCCAAAAACAATTGACAAGATTCGGTTTAAATATTTTTACCTGATAAAATAGCACATGGATACAACCAGTGTTTTTTTTCCGTCAAATATTTTGCGTCGTCTGACGCACATGCCCAATTTTTTTGCGTCATTTTGAAAAAAAGTGCGCAGAGCGGTTATAATGCTATTTAAGCGCGTGTTTTAGGTGAAAATCACTTTATTATGGCACTGGCCGTCCTCAATTACGATTTTGGAATTTTAAAAATTTTTTCAGAAAAAATTTTCATTTCTACTTTCAAGCAGTGGCGTACCTCGAAAAAATTTAGGGGGGAATAGCTTTTTGATTTTTTGTAATGGGATAAAATGCACTATTTTCAATATTAACATACAAATGTGAATTGAAAATGGAAGACCACGTTGCCAGAAGTTGCAGGGGTCTGGGGGCGGCAGCGCCCAGGAAAAAAATTGGGACAATTTTTTACTTTTAGGCCAAATGTGATCAATTGGAAACGTATCGGAAAATTTTTTGGATCAGGCAACAAAAGCAATAGCACGCACCCTTGTGTACAAATTCACTGGGAAAAAATTTCGGGGAGGGGTGGCGATTCCGCCCATCTACCCTTTCCTGGGTACGCCATTGCCTTGCCTTTAAGAGTGTGCGCAAGCTGAGCTTAACTTATAAATTCTGGCTTCTGACAGTCGTGGACTTTAAATAACTCTGGACCTGGCCGTGGTGTCTCAGCATCTAGAAATTTATGTTTTATTCGATACGCTTCATAGTGCGGTATCCAAGAGGGACTTAAATATTACGTCAATGTCGGTATTTTGCTGATCACGTCAATTTCGGTATGTTGTTGAGAAGCTAAGCAGATTTTTGAATTTTAGCAGGCTGAAAAAGACTACAAGGATGCAGTTTTGTTTGAAAATGTACAAAACGGGAACTGCAGTAGTTGCAGGGGTCTGGAGGCAGCAGCCCCCAAAAGCCAAGTATCTGGTGTTTTGGGTTGGGACTTAACTCAGTTCCCCTGGAGACTGCATCATTACGCCAAATTAGGTTGGCAGGAACTGAACTATTAACACTGTAAACACGCAGCTAATTTAAGCAGATATAATTATAATATATAATAGAATTCTCCTATTCCAAACTTTGATACTAGCGCGTCAATCCTCTAAATACCTATTGGCATTAATTGATGCTTTTAAGAAACTTGCTGGGTGTGGCATGCTTCGACACGATTCTTTCTAATCGTGATCTTTATCATAATAGGTTGTAAACTGTCATTGAAACCAGATGCAGCTGCATACCGATTTAGCTTGAAACGTTAGACACATCAGAAAATTTTACAAATTTGATGCTTTTGACGCAATTTTGGAAAACTTTTCAAAACTTTCGCGACAAAAATTTTGGCCCAAATCAGCTATGACATCTTTCAGGCTCAGCCGAAAAAAAGTGCGTCATGGGACGCACATGACCAAAAAAAAGTGCGGCGTTTCGCACTTTTTGACGCAAAAAAACAATGGATACAACACATGTACGTTACGTAATGTATGCTTGTGAAGAGTGCCTTAAAATGAAATAAATATGCCACATTGCGATAAGATAATTGATCACTTGCCGTATTATTACCCAAAAAGGATAAATCTACTAAATCTACTCTGAATTTTGCATCAGAATTAACATGGAAAAGTTTAGACTCAAACAAAATAGTAAATAAAATACTTCAACCCAAACTTGGTCTTGTGTCATATACAGCGTAGCATCAAATACCAGAAAATAATTTTATATTTTGTAAAAAATCACCCTACTACTTTGAATCACTAACGATGAAGTGCTTCTGTAAAATGCCTAGACGAACAGCAGCTAACGTAGGACTGACGGAAGCTGGCTGGTTAACTTCTCCGCTGGTGTTGTTGTCTCCAGCGAGCCTTCTGAGCCAATATGTCACTACGCAAGTTTTGAGCAAAGCAAATTCCCAGGATCTACAAAAAAAGTTTTTTATTATATAGCTAATTTAGACTGTTTCAAAAACCTGCTCAGATAATAATTTCGCTGCTTTTTCTAGATAATAATTTCGGTTGCTTTTTCTTACCACTGATGCATGGCAGCTGCTGTGAAAAAAAACCCATAACCATGGAGCTTGGGTAACAATTCCCAATTTGACAAATTTTTGACAAAAAAACTGCACAAAAAGCACCACACAGCACTATATGAACTGAAAAAACCTGTTGTCTTCTTCGGACTTCACGGGACGCAGTGCCATTTTGTGGAACGCAAGTGTTTTTGAAAGTCTCAGATTTTAAAAAATCAATCCTGGTAACGAAGGGTTTGTCAGGCAAAAAATGCCACATGTCAGTATGTCACATATTGTCCTGTGTTTTGAAAAAAATAGTGATTAGATAAAATAAACCAAGACAACCGTAAGGTTCGAGGTTTGAACCGGGCCTTAAGCGCGACATCTCCATCCAGATAGAGATTAGAGGAATTCATATAGCTTAGACTAAAGCTAATCTGACTTGGTGCAGTCCACTGAAGTTACTTCCCGATAAATATGCTGCTCACAAATAAGCACTAACGAACTAACTACCACTACTATCAGCTAGCCAATCTGGCCTTATTCAACTCTCTTATGAACTGGCCAATCAGCGCTCAGATTCAGCCGACCTCAATCACAGCAACGGCTACGGCAATGGAGCCGACGATGACAATGTTTCGATTGAGCCAGATCTGCCCGGCGTCCAGGCAGCCCGTCTGGTAGATCGACTGCTGCCCATTCTGAAATCAATTTCAATAGTAAGTTTCAATAATAGATCATTAATTAATTAATCAATTAATTGACCTCGTAGCTGGGTATTTTATAATGGCTACAGATGTGTGTAGTACATTCTGGATGGAGAAACGCAGACGACCACCGTACCCAAGGCTGGATTGAGCCAGGAAGTTAAGCTCAAGGGGTTAGCCTCTTTAAATAGTCAGTTACTTACGCTACGGTACCATAAATGGGCGCAGGGGGGGGTTTCACCCCCCCCCCCCCAGAAGGCATCGTCAACCCCCCCCCCAGATTGTTCTGAGGGTGCTCACGACGGCAAAATCAGTGGCTCATGAAGGTAAAATGGTGGCTCACGGAGCGAATATCAAGTTATCGTAATGAATTACTATTATTCAGTACATATAAGAAATATTTTATGAATCTGAGTATAACACTCTGAATTAGTTATTAAACGATTAAACGGTTTAACACAAAATATGCCAAAGCTAAACACACAACACATGAGCCACTGCATAATAACTTGCTTCGTGAAAAGTCAGAAGCATCTTTTAACAATTTTTCTTGCTTAACTTTGCCACAAGTCACTAACATCATTAGTTTCAAAGTTCACTGTATGTACTATGTATGCGACTTACATAATCAGCCATTCTAACTCTGTGGCCACAGAATAAGTTATCCAATTGTTTCTGCTGTAAATAAAACAAACAGTGTTACTGTTAAGTTTAGTTTAGTTTAATACGTTAAACAACACAAATTTGGGAACCTATGTGCCAAATATCTGTTTATAAAATAATTTAAAAAGTAAGTAGAGAAAATATTTAAAGGAAAAAATATACAAAATGAGATTGCCATGAAGAGTGAGAAATTGTATTAAATTCTGAGAAATTCTACTAAAAACTAAACAAACAAAAATAAGAAAAAATAAAAAATGACCAATCCATTTCAGACGATCGGTGACAATTTGATACAGACAATTTCTGAATCAGACTAAGACTAAGACGTCCGTGTTATTCAAGCGAAACCTGTCAGAATCAGATCAGTCACATTCAGAGCGTCTGACTTAAAGTTTGACCAGAAATTGCTACACCTGAGACAAAACAGGCGGCGTGAATTTTGTGACTACTCGCTGTACTCTTGATGCTTGCATTTTGTTCTGTCCGCAACAAAATTGCCGTTTCTCTTTGTCTCAGGGTCCAACAATTTTTGGTCAGACTTTAGCTTAGTCACAGCACCCCTGAAGTCTAACCTTGGGGTTGTCAGCCTTGCTCTCCTGGGTGGCACAGCACGAGAAAGGCACTCCGCCCGCCTCGGGACTCCCCAGGGCCTCGGAGGATTTGTTGAAGTAGATGTTTTTGTCCCAATCATTTGGACCATGGATACCACAGCAGTGAAGCTGAAATTAACAAAAAAATACACTACAGAAGGACGGGAAAGGAAAAAATATAGTACCGGTGTTTTGTAGATTCTCAACCACAGATAGCAATCGTAAAAACGGTTCGTCTCCCCCATCTATGCAACAATACAGATATTCCATACCCCCTGTTCAGCCAGGTGTTTTCGATTAATATCCATAAAAAAACTAAAACTTGTGCCCCAATGACCCTCACAATTTTAATCAGCCCCCCCCCCCCTCTTACATACATATTATGTGTATATAATATGACAGATTATGGTTCATAATTACGCACATCTTTGCGAAAATAAAATTATGTGGTTTTTAATTGACATACATAGTTTAAAGTGATTGTTCTTACATAGACCATAATTATTATAATTCAGGCATGCAGCTGTACTTATATAATAAAAAGTATTTTACGTATACAATATACAGATATCCATACAAATCAAGTTTTAGTTTGACAAACATTTCTATTACACACAAGTAAGGAATTTAGCATAAATAATATGAAAATTATACAGGGGCGAAATAGTTAAACTTTTGTACGTATACATAGAAAGTACATACTGCCTGCTGTAAAACTACTAAACTTTACATAAAATGTCCAACCTCAAAAAATAGGCTCAGTCAAAAAGCACAATGGCTACTAAAAATTTCACTTTTATGTGACTGCTTTGTCATAAAAAATTGCTGACAAAAACGCACGTTTTGACGAATACGGGCAACCAATCAAAAACACACATTGACCTACACAAATAAACACCTTCAGTTTGCAGCTATTTTAAGAAAGCATGTTTATTGATGCGATTATCACACATAAACAAATGGGGCTGCACTGTCTGACTATCTCTGTATTTTGACGATCGGTAAATGTCCAGACATATTGCTTTATATACTATTAAAAGCAGCACTAGCATCAAAAATAAACATTTTATAATATGTAATCGCCTAACTAGGGCCGATTCATACTTACGACTGTATTAGTCAATTCGTAATAAAACACTCTAGGCTACGTGTTCCTACTTGTCCTTATGGTTTTTGCCTTTTGGTTTTCTCTCTAAACGATTCCCAAACAACATTTAAGAATAGTAACAGTCGTTGCATGAACACAGTTGGGGTCCACTGCTGTTTGGGTGCAAAAAAGTAAGCAAAATAATTGTATCAATTTCTCACAACAATCATTTGAAATTTGTCCTTGTCCCTATGTCCTTCAGGACAAGTATGAACCGGGCTTAGACTGGTGCATTGAATCTACTAAAATCTCCACTACGACTACACTCAAAGCATTGCCACATAGCGTTCTCAAAAACATAGTATCGTTTCTCAGATTAGGTTGCCCCGGCAACCATATCCCTTAGCTAAACGCTCCAGTCTCTAGGGTTCAATTCCCTCACCCATTCGGCCTGTATCCAATCCACCACGCTCTGCAGGTCTGCATCGTTTCTGTACGCCCTAATCATTTCGTCCAGCTCGATTTCTAGTTGACGCTTCACCTATAATAATAGTTTTTTATTGTAACAACAAATACACACACTTTGTTCATTTTTTCAGCCAAATGTACTTTTGGTCGATTTTTACAAATCTACTCTTGGAACGTTCGCCAATTTCAAATTTTCCGGGCGTTTAGAGTATGCAAAAAATCGTCAATTTGCGAAATTTTGAGGGTATAAATTTTCTCGGCTCAAATATCAATTCAGTGTTCACATGTTAATTTCGGCCAAAATTAGTATAATAACTTCTTTTTCGTGCAACATAATGTTGCCAATAATTTAACGACACATCCGAAAGAGGTAAAACTTACAGGATCCTTGAAAACAAAGCCAAGAATGCCGACAATTAACTGAGACAGCAGAAGCACGCCGACAAAACTGGCATACTGAAACGGAATTCAACAAAAGATCAGAGTGCGCAAATTCGATATCGCAAACATAAACTAACGTGTAAAATGATAACAAACAATTCGAATACTGTATTGATATTTTACATACTACCATACATAGGCGTTGGGGGGGATTGGGGGGATTGCTCCCCCCCCCCCAACCGGACCCCGCTCCCCCCCAGACAGGTCCGCTCCCCCCCCCACAATTTTTTGAAAGTAGCTCACGAAGGTAAATTGAGCGGCCGGGGAGCAAATTTGGTGGCTCACGAAGCAAAAATTAGTAGCTCAGGAGCAAATTCCCCCCCCCCGGTCGACGGCTCCCCCCCCCCAGATTTCCTTAGCTGCACATGTGTGCATACTACTGTATATAAATCTAAAATAATGTCAAGCTGTGGGTTTCGAAAAAATATAAAACCAATTTTTATCACTTATCAAGTGAATAATTTATCATACTGGAAAGATATAACTGGCAAAAGCATGTGGGAAACCACGTTCTCTCATGTATTCTCTTAGTAGTTTTACGAAAAACATTGGAAATTCCTAAAGTGCGTGATCTTAGGGTCTTTTGTACCTGTTGTATGACAATTGTGTTGTGACAGTGGCACATTTTCAGGTTTGCCATATTTCGCCTTAGATTAGGATTCTGGCCTCTAGAATAGAGGGTCCCTTAGCGGTCGGCAACCCGTTGTGGCCTACTGGCGATTTTTACTCTTTTTGGCGAAAAAACAACGATTTTGACATTTTATTTAAATTTACGGAGCCGTCCTGAGAATTTTGTGTAATTTTTCACAATCAATGCTCAGCCGTAAAGTAATTTCAGACAGAAGACCAAGTTAGGCCTAAAAATGCTAACATTTTGAAATGTTTCTTAATTATGTCACCTCCGACTCCGACCCTTATTATACTGTCTGTTAGTGGTACATGCAGTCGGTGTGATGATACCTGAAAGCAGGGGCGTAGCCAGGGGGGGGGGGGGAATGGGGGGAATTCCCCCCCCCCCCCCGAAATTTTTTCCGCCTGAAATTTTACACAAGGGTCCTCCCTTCGGTTTTTTGGACCGGCCGGAAAAAATTTCCGAGACGTCTCCAATAGACCAAATTTGGCCTAAAAATCAAAAATTTTCCCAAATTTTTTTTCTGGGGGCTGCCGCCCCCAGACCCCTGCAACTCTTTGGCATAGTGTTCCTGGCTTTTATCTTGCATGCAAGCATATGCATGTACATATAGTTGTATTATGCACTATGTATTTGCTTAATACACTGTATAGTGTATCGTTTTAGCTGTCTTTTGGACCAGGGTTTTTTTTTCAAAATCGGCACTGTGTAAATGTTGTGTAAATTAAGAATTTGCTGTGTAAATTAAGGGTATGTTGTGTAAATTTTTAAAAGTGAGTATTTTAGCATTTCTTAGGTAAAAATTGACCGTTTTTTCACGTGAAAAGTAATATTTCGACTTAAATTTTGCGTTTTTGTCAGTTCAAGTATACGTCACGCCAGGGCAAGCCCCCCTAAAATTTCGAAAAATCTGAAACAAGCCCTAACACCCAGGCCGAGACCCCGTGTACATGCATGGTTTACACAGATGGAGAGTTGTTCTATCAGCCAGATCCTACTCATTGTTTTCAAATCCGGGTGTAAAACTTTTACAGTAGTTTGACGTAGGACAAGAAATCGCACAGACAGGCTCAGCGTGGCTGATTTTTCACTGTCAACTTTCAAGTGCATAAAAACGAATGCTAAAATAAAAAAAATCATAAGCCGTTTAAGAGCAGAAACTGAAAATTTTTTGTTTTGGGGTCAAAAATTAGACTTAATTTTGTTAGGACAAAGAGGTCACAGGCACAAATCGCCACTTCGCGAATTTTTGTAATTTTTACAACCAAAATAGGCCGTTTCATCAACTTTTGGGGCAAAATGGGGCTGTGTAAATTAGTGTGTATTTTTATTTTTGCTGTGTAAATTAGGCGGCCGATGTGTAAATACACCCTATTTTACACAAAAAAAACCCTGTTTTGGATCCTTGCCAGCCCATCAATTTTGTAATTTTCGGTATTTTGCGCTCTAATTGTAAGTTCGATGCTGCTGTGGTCGAAAATTAGAGCAGTTTTTGACCAAAAAAATGCTAATATGTGTCGTTTTTTGTGCTAAAATCGCAATTACGTGCATTTTAACGCATTTCAAAAAATCGAAAAGTCATTCCCCCCCCCGAAATTTTTTCCTGGCTACGCCACTGCCTGAAAGAAAATCTGTCCCGTTTACAGTCACTAGAAACATCAAGCCACAAAGTTGCACGAGTCCAGGCCTAAGGGATCACAAAAAGGCGGAGAAATTTTCAATTTTTAGGCCAAGTTTAGTCAATTGGGGCCGTATCGGAAATGTTTTCCGACTAAACCGCAAAAATCAGCACATAGACCTTACGAGTTCACCTCCATTGCGTCAAAATTTTGTCGCAATTGCGAAAAGGTTTGAAAATTTTTCGCAATCGCCAAATTTTTTCGCAATTGCGAACGTTTTTGCTAAAAAAACCCAGCGTACGAGGGACGTGTCGTGCAAAAGGGGTGCTTTTCGACTAAGGTAAGCTAAGAGCTAACGCAATTTGGAATTGGAAGCTGAAATGTTTGAAGTCAAAACTGCTGTAACTATGTTAAAAAAATAAAAAAAACCTTTTCCCTTATGCCTATATAGTATATACTTCGTCATAGAACTACTCAACCAACTATCATACGTACCAGTGCCAGAAGAAATGTATTCTCTCTTAAAGCACCAACACAGCCTGAGAATCCGATGATGAAGGTGAGTCCGCCGACCAGGACAAGGAACCAGGAGGGGTCCAGGTAGAAGCGAGTGAGGCGGGGGCCCAGCTGGTTCAGGGGGTTCTTCTCCACCTGCGCGTACACGCCGATGATCAGAATGCCCAGGCCGATCAGCTGAAAGCAATTAAGTCAATTCATTGGCTCATTATCATGATCATCATCATCATGAAAAGGAGTCTTTTGGCAGTTTTTTCAGAGGAGGGGGCTTATATACTTAATCTGATTCATTCTGATGACTACATGAGCTAATTTCAGATCATTCTGGGAGGAGGGGGGGTGAAGGGTGAAGAGGTGAAGGTGAAACCTCCCCACGCCCATATGCTCTTGATTGATGATAATTTTTTGACACTCTTCACTGTTGATCAATTACAATAACATTGACCAATAATTTGCACAAATATTCACCAATATTCATTATTTTATATATATATATATATATATATATATATATATATATATATATATATATATATATATATATATATATATATATATATATATATAATCCTAAGCCTATGAAAAAAACAATGCACATTTGTCCGAATTCCAGCCTAGACCAAACTAGCCAACGAACCCAAAATAGCACATTGAATCCAAAGACTAGATATTTGACGCAGCAGGAAATTTCGCTGCTATTACGACTGCGTCGGACGCTGACATGGGGCAAACGGTGGCGGGACTTGTGATGGCGTCTGTTGTGGCTGGGGCGGGGGCCGACGCGAGATCCAGGGGCGTGGGTCATTGCGGGGGGGACTGGGGCCGAGCCTGGGCCACCACGCCAGAGCTGAGCTGATCCGATATGGCCTGAGATATGGGTGGCGCGGATGGGGGGGATTAACAAGGCCTCATACTAATTCCTGAAATTATGTATATATATATATATATATAAATAAATATATATATAAATATATATATATATATATATATATATATATATATATATATATATACATACATACAGCTGTGTTTACTGAAATACACCGAACGTCTTTGCATATCATATGTTTGGGTTAAATAACTTAAATGCAGTTGGGGGGGTAGTGGAATATTTTGAGTAGAGCAACGTGGACGAAGCATTTTTGCTTCAAGAACCCCCATTTCCCCAGAACGCCCGAAATCTGAACACTCCGTGAGGGTTGTCACTTTTTTTGGAAACCCGTGTTTATTCCGTTCAAAACGTGTTTAAATGTTATTGTTGTTATTGCCTTGTTATTATCTTTCATCAAAGCCTATACATGTATACATGAGTACTTTATGCTGAATCTGCATGTCTACACAAGTATGGTGTAATCACTGTCTTCTGTCTGATGTGACGTTCCCATCGTGTGTTTTATTTTCCTGTGGGAAAAAAATTCCTGATACGGCTCCAGTTGACCAAATTCGGCTTAAAAAATGAAAAATTCTCCATTTTTCCTGGGTACACCACTGCTTTTACTACAAACAGAGTCAATTCATTGCCCTTAATATGGCTGAGGCTAGGGTTGCGAAGTGTAAAAAAAGTAAAAAAGTAAAAAACGTTTTTTACACTTTTTTTACAACTTTTTTTACACTTTTTTTACACTTTTTTACACCTACTTTTTTACACTTTTTAACAATTTTTTACACCTACTTTTCGCACTTTTTTACAAATATTTTACTAATTTTAGAACAAAATTGGCCGAAAAAAAATTTCAAGTCTCGCATTTACCAAAATTTACTGAAATTCAAAGTCACCAAAAATTTTCACACAAAAATACTCACACAAAATTGTTTCCTGAAACCTATTATGTTGGCTACAACACATGAGGAACTTTTAGCGTAATTTGTTATTTTTAACGAAGAAAAAGGGGGGAAAAAAAAAAAACCCGAAACAAAACCCCCCAAAAACAAACAAAACAAAAAAAACAAAAAAAAACCAAAAACCCCACCACCCCACACCCCCCCCCCAAACCCAGCGGGTACGGCCTACTCCCATTCGTGAAAGTTGAGTTATTGGTGCAATGGTACACATTTAAAAAATTTCCAGCGTATTACAGTCTAGTGTGCGGGTATGTAAAACCGGTATCCACGTGGTGTTTGAATTGCATTATTCAAAATTTTGACATTTTTGACGGGTCGTGCGGCGTGCTTCCCGACGGCCCGACGAAACCGACAGAAAACCAGCATTTGAAAACCAACCAACAATGGAACTTGTTTGGAATGAAACCAACATTTGGGTCAGATTTTGTGACTACAGCTGACGGTTTTTTCCGCAAGTAGATTTTGTCCTGCACAGTGCAAAAACTTCTTTCACAACAGTCCTTCACACGTCTATAGATAGATACTGTTTGGACACTGTCTTCTATAGACACGCTTCTGTCTAGCGTTAAAAGATAGCTAATGGCTCAATTTAGGGGCAAAATAAAGACATGCGTTTTCCCCAGATGGGACTCCTCCTTCTTTCTGATTTTACATAACAGAAACAGCTTATCTACAATACATAAGCAAGCGACAGATAATTGAAACATGATACCGGTTAGGCGGTCACAAATTTCAACCTGGTCTCAAACAGTTTAGAAAACATGTAAATATCTTTCTAGGCTATAAAATACTTTTTTACAGTTTTTACACTTTCTAACACTTTTTTACACTTTTTTTACAGTGTAAAAAAGTAGGTGTAAAAAAAGTCCGGACTTTTTTACATGTAAATTAGCAACCCTAGCTGAGGCTATAACAAGATAGCGTTAAGCTGAAAAACGCTATTATAAAAAGTGAAAAAACTTCGTCAGACCTCCGCCCCCCCCCCCCGAAATCGAACCCTGGGACCGCCAGTGGTTGCGAAGTGTAACAAAGTAAAAAACGTTTTTTACACTTTCTTAGAGTAGCAAAATTTCGGACTTTTTTACACTTCTGAAACACTTTTTTACACCCACTTTTTGCACTTTTTTATAAATATTTTACTAATGTTGCCAATTTTCTGAAAAAATTGGCCGGAAAAAATTTCAAGTCTCGCATTTGCCAAAATTTATTCAAATTCGAAGTCACCAAAATTTTTCATTCAAAAATGGTTCCTGAAACTGAAAACCACTTTTCTTGCCCGAATATTAAAGATAACCTCAGCTATCACGTTGGCTTTAGTCATAGTTTGAGAATACGATTTTACCTTCACCTTACCTGTGGGTAAAGTTAGCCTAACTTTACCTGCAGGTAATTTTGAGAATAAGGGCCCAGACATTGCATTTTAAGGGAATAGCTAAAGTGGGGGGGAGGTACAAAAAAGTGGGGGGGGCGACGAAAAGTGGGGGGGGGGCTCCGAAAAGTGAGGGGGGGCCCCCTGCCCCCCCCCGCGGTAAAAAAATGCCGGGGCATAGGCTTAGGCTTAGGTACTAAAACATCGAAATTTTCAGGAAAAATTCTGCCAGCTTAGCCTAGAGAATCCCAACAGCTAAGCCAGGGGAACCGACTTTGGCATTTAATTTTTTTCAGCGACATTTTTGACCATAATGTCTTAAAGGAAAGTTGTTCAGAAGGAAAAGAGCTTTCATTTGATGTGCATATTGTGATAAAAAAATTTTTTTAAATTTTTTGGACAAATTTGTAGCCGTAGCAAAAAAAATTTTGTTTCCATATAAAATGATTACTCATAGCATTGAAATATGCGGTTTCTTAGCTTTAAATTGATGTATTAAGCTTAAGAATACGTTGAGGTTTTGCTGAGTTATTTTGCTGTGAAAATAGCAAACCCAAAACGAAAAACCTACAAAGCTGATAAATCTTCGAAAATGTCAAATTTTTGATTTAATTTCTTAAAAAATTGAGTATGGCTTTTTGTAACTTTTTCAACGGAAATATGCAGTCCTAGGAAAGGTCTAATTTTTGAAAAAGTGAAACGTGTGGGCAAACCTTACACTTTTGCGTAGCGAAATCGACTACTTTGTTTGGACCTGGGTCCCAGCTGACGTTTGCGATTGAGTTGAAAATTTGCAAAATGAAAGAAATAATATAAATGCAGACGTGAAAGTTTTTTGATTTTTAAATTTTGGCCCGCAGCACTTTTTGTAGTAGCTCAAACACGACTTATTTTTGAAAAATCGATTTTTTGCAAAATCAAAAATAAAAATGAAAAATCGAAGATCAATCACGTCTAGATTTTTAAGAGATCTTTCTATTGATACCAAGATCATCAAAATCAGTTGAAGTTTCGTTGAGCTAGGTCAAAAACAAAATTAGTGTGAATAGGAAATTCGACAGGGTCTTAAAATTTGACACATTCACATTAAAGTGCTGAAATTGTATTGTAAATAGGTTTTTTTGATGTCTTTTTGATATACAATTAAAGTGGTATTGCTATTTATTGCATGAGCTAAGCGCCAAACATGAGTTTTTTTGCTGAGCGCTACCTTAATTTCAACAAAATTAATTTTTTGACCTGAATTTTGATATGGCAAAATCTTCAAATCGATTTTCGGAAAAATTGTATATGGCTTCTGTTACTTTTGATAACGGTTTTCCGCAGATAATACGTGACTGCAACTTTTTAAAAAGTTGTTTGTGTAGGCAAACATTTGTAAAATAATTTCAAATTACGTTGAGCGATATTGACAAAAATGCACTATTTTTCAAGCTAATTTTTCGTTAGCTACTTTTTGGCTTCTCCAACTTTTCTCAATGGTTATTTGCATTAAAAATACGCTCTATTTTTTGACACTGTCGTTTGTGTGGGCAAACGTCAGATTTTTCTGATAGGCATTAGCCTTTTTTGAATTGTGATAGCTCTCCTCCATGTCGTTTTTTTATTGTGAAATTTGACTTAAAGTTGGAAAATAAGTAGATTCAGGTGTACCTTTTTCGAAAATGTTGATTTCTGTTTTTGGTGAAATTCTGCGATTTCAAGTTGACCAATTTTAGAAAAACTAGTGTATTTTGAGCCAAAACAATTGGATTAAAATTATAAGAAAAGGTACACCTCGGCAACATAATCACCTACAGTTTAAGCTATAGATTGTAAAATTTGAACAAAATTCCGCTCAGTTATGCCGTTTGAAAAATTTAGCGAAAGATTTAGCGAAAATAGAAATTTTCAATCGGTGATAAAAAATCAGAACAAGGCAGCAGGCACGTGAAACTTACTCAGAAACAGAGCTTTGTAACAGGCTTCAATATATTTAAACGAAAGTCATTCTAGCTAGAACCTACGTCGACTTATAAGATAATAAAGTTATGGAAGTTATTCGGAGCGCAACCTTAAGGGGGCGCTCCGGGAATCAAGAATTTGGGCCGTATTCTTAAAAAACAGCCGCAATGACCTATCATTCTTGAAGGAAAGTTGCCCAAAATACTATTTCTGATGTTTTGACGTGCATATCTCCATAGCAAAAAATTTGGAAAACATTGGACAATTTACTGATTTTATTCAACTTTTACACAAATTCAGCAAGTAAGCCAGTGCATCAACGCTTTTTGAGGTTTTACAAACAGACGATACGTAGATTTTATTAGTTGTAATGAAAAATAAAACAATTTTATTGCGTTCTGTGCAAAAAAAATCGCACAAGAAACCATTTTCAGAAGCAGCAGACTCAAATATAGGCTATGTGAATACAAAACCAATTTTTCGGCATTCGATTATAAAATGCTGGTTAGATATTTTTCTACAAAATTTTACATAATTATAGACTTAGGCTCTGCGAAGTTGAACAATTTTTTAGTTTTTTATTAAGATAAAGCTTAGAAAATTTTTTTACATGAATTTTATTGCTCAGAGTTCGACTTCGAAAACCCAGAATGACATTTTTTATCCAAACCTGACATAAAGGTTAAAAACCAAAATAATGTTCAACTAGATAAGCGCATAAGCTACATTTTGCTATATAAAGTGTGACTATACGCAAAGCATAAGCAGAGTTATCGTTTGCCGAAAATTCACTCACGTTTGGTGCTCTGGGAGTCACGTGACATGATCACGTGATTTAAAATTTTGACTCCAGTGTTCTTTTGTGCCATAATACATATATGTATAGTAAAGTTTGACATTTGCCAATTTTTTTGCCAATTTTCGATGTAACCCCCGATTCCCGGAGCGCCCCCTTAAGGTGGTAGTTAGTTACGTTTTCGACAGTTTTTATAACGTGCTATAACTTTTGATTGACTCAATTAATTTAATAGCTGTTTTTTTCACGTTAAAGAACTTGACTGAAACTACACTTATGCACATTATCTAGCTTAAATCTGTTACAAGCTAGTCAGCAGACACTGTCAAAGTAGTCAAATTTCGTGAATTTTTGCATTTTTCTTGTTTTGCTTGTAAAATTGACAGTGTAACTTCAACTAATTAAATTCTTTATACCAACATAGCCAATAACATGGTGAATTTTAGCGCTAAGTTTGGTGCATTTATATGATGCAGAAAAGAAGTTATGGACCTTTCATTTGGAATTTTTTCGAATTTTGGAAAATATACAAATTTTTGAATCTAAATTTTTCACGAAATAGGGTAAATTAATACGAATAAAAAAATTGACACATCAGAAATTGTCTAAAAAACATGTAAAATAACGCATGAAAAGATTGCAACATCGAGACTTGAGATTTAGTCCACGGAAGTACATTTTTACAGGTTTCTGTGAATGAAATTGATGTAACGCAAAATTTAAGCGAACAAAATTTTTGAAATTCTAGTATAATGTAGACACATATGTGTGCCAATTTATCCCAAATTTTGAACAAAATCCTTTTGGTAGTTGTCAAGTTTTGCGGATTTTTGTATAATGTAGTTTAGTTCAAAAAGAAATGTTACATAAATGTGACGTAATCTCAAAAAGTAAAAAGCGGAAGGATAAGTTTTGGCATCTAAATTGAAGGTTTTTGACATGCCCGTGTGTCTTTTTTTTCTTTTTTCAATAAACGGTCGTTTTGACTAGCTACTACTTTGGCTTAGCTGAACATAAAATTTAAAAAAAATTGTCGTAACTGGCTGAAAAATATTTTCTGTGAAAATTCAACATGATTGTTTCAAGCTATTTTAGCAAGCATTTATCGCATAATAAATTATAGTTTCCTAAATTAATATGCGTAGTATAAATTATTGATTGAAAATTAATCGTAACTTGTCAAGTGTTACTCCTGCAAAACTGTCGAAAACGTTACTACCACCTTAAACTACGGTTTTAGCTCAGCTGAAATTTCAGCAAAACAGAGACCTGCTGCAGTGGCGTAGCCAGGGGGGGCCAGATCCTCCCTCAGCGGTTTTGCCCCCCTCTCGGATAAGAAATGTGGGCCGCGTAGCACCCCCCCCCCCCGGTAGACAAACTTCGAAAATTTTTGGGCAAAAAGGCACTTTGGCCCCTCCCTCAATTTGATCCTGGCTACGCTACTGACCTGCTGTGCTGCAGGTTTCAAATTTCAATTGCGCTAAAACCATGGTTTAAGAAAATCTAGGAAATTCGTAACGAATCAGGCGATATTTCGTAATGAAATTGTGTGCAAATCATATAAAAACGTTGTACGTAAAACCATGGTTTAGTTAAACCACCTTTGTGAAATCCACCCTAGGTGACACTTATCTGAAATTCCGCTGTAAAATGTCTCTGAATGAAAAGGGTAAAAATTATCTGAAAAATATGACACAGAAAAAAACGCAAAAAAATTCAAATATTCTAAAAAGTTAAAACATAGTTTTAATGTGAACTAACTGCATTCAACGCATTCAGGTGGCGCTCCTGAAATGTGACTTTTAAAAAAACGGCAGTTTGGGGCCAATTTTATATACACAATGCCAAGCTGGTGTAAAAGTATGCCTAAATACAAAAAATGAAGTTGATTGACACAAATTAGCATTCACTGTAGACCAAACGTGAGTGGAATTTCGGCTTGAGATTTCTCTTCGCAAGTAAGTAGCTATTGCACAATCAATAGCTCATTTTGCTCGCCTCAACGTGATCGAGCGGTCGCAAAATGTCATTTGTGATGAATATGATTGATATATCGAAAAACACTAAAATCGCGATTTTTGAAAAACATAAATTTGGCTAAATTTTTTACATACTATCGATTTGCCAAAAATCAAATCTTGCGACCGCTCGAAGATAACAAGGTGCATTCATGTGCCAAATTTTAACTTTTTTCGTTGAGCCAAATTTTTAAAATCGCAAGCCGAAAATTTGCGTTTGTATTCACACGCACTATATTTCTGTCTCATGCAGAAAGTATTGTGTTAGTTCACAAAAAAATTATACCACACTCAATAAAACACCCAAATTTTTAATTACGTTTCAGTAAAACACAACTGCTAATGTTTTTCAGCCTTTCAAATTCATTACATACGTGTAAATGCACTGGCTTGTGAAGGCATTTCCGTGAAAATCTATTTTTCTTGACGAAATTTGCTCAAAAATGTTCAAAATTTTTTTATGTGATATGTACATCAAATTGAAGGAAATTCACTTCTGATCAACTTTTGTTCTTACGATGCATGTTTATTTTTGCGCGTTTTCAAAATAATGGCCAAAACCCACATTTCAGGAGTGCACAGGAAAACTTTTCCCAGAAAAAACCCAGAAAAATCCCAGAAAAAACCCAGAAACCAAAATGGTTTCCGGGTTTTTTCTGGGTTTTTTCCGGGTTTTTTCTAATTTAGAAAAAACCCAGAAAAATAATTTTCTGGGTTTTTTCTTGGTTTTTTCTGGAATTTTTCCGGGTTTTTTCTCGGTTTTTTCCGGGTATTTTCTGGATTTTTTCTGGGTTTTTTCTGATTATCGAGATCAGTTTCTGGGTATTTTCTGGGTTTTTTCTGGGTTTTTTTCTGGGTATTTTCTGGATTTTTTCTGGGTTTTTTCTAGGTTTTTTCTGGGTTTTTTCTGGGTATTTTCTGGGTTTTTTCTGGGTATTTTCTGGGTTTTTTCTAGGTTTTTTCTGGGTTTTTTCTGGGTTTTTTCTGGGTTTTTTCTAGGTTTTTTCTGGGTTTTTTCTGGGTATTTTCTGGGTATTTTCTGGGTTTTTTCTGGGTATTTTCTGGGTTATTTCTAGGTTTCTTCTGGGTTTTTTCTGGGTTTTTTCTGGGGTTTTTTTGGGTTTTTTCTAGAGTTTTTCTAAATATTTTCCGGATGTTTTTCTCGGTTTTTTTACCATTTGTTCATATTTTTGTTTGGTTCATAAATAAGTTTTGCTGAATATTTTGTATATATATATATATATATATATATATATATATGTATATATATATATATATATATATATATATATATATATATATATATATATATATATATATATATCAAAATCAAAATATATAGTTTATTCAAACTGCAATACATGAGTCACTCATAAAGTCAAAAAATACAAAACAGTTTGAAAAGGTGATCAAAGAGCCGGGAACGGACTGCTAACAAATCACCTGTGCAAGTGTGCAACATTACAAGAATACAAGTTACAGTTACAATTACGAGAACTAAATTGCAACAATACATACAGTGAACAAATATGAACAAAATTTTTAAAAGCAATCGCAAATATATACACAACATAAAATATATACATATATATACATACATATATATGTATGTATGTAAATATATATATATATATATATATATATATATATATACATGTATATATACATGTATATATATACATGTACATATACACATATACACAAGTTAGAAAACTGCCCTTCGCAGCCCATTATAAAATTTTGAATTTTCAGATTTGAAAACAAAACACCTTAATTTCGCCTGAAAACGTTGAAATTAGGGATGGACCGAAAATTCGGTATTCGGTATTCGGTTTTCGGCCGAAAAACGGGTATTCGGTATTCGGTACCGAAAAGTAAATTTTCGGCCGAATACCGAATAATTAGAAAATCAAGGAAATTCCAAATCAATGAACTTTAGAAGTAGAACTACTTCTATTAATCCTGCAATCAGCGCTACACTTCGAACTGAAATGTACCCAAAAAACATGAAAGCTGTATATTAGCTAATGCAGATATTTGTGTTAATTTTTCATGGATGCTTAAAAGTTTTTATTGCTCTCAAGACTAGATTCTGACACGCCGTACTGTGCGGCGTCTTATCGCACCTTGAGACTTTGTTAACGTTTCTCATGGACTTAGCTGAAAGTTTACAAGCAGTTCAAAACCTCCCACTTCACACCTATAACAACCCTGGACCCTTGACTGCCGGGGTGAAAAAGGACAAACCCTCTGTACACAGATGTACATGGGGGTCTGGGGAGGGGCAGCTTCCCCCTAGATTAGAGAGTCCGGGACAAGACCCCCTGACATTTGACTCAGCGGGACAGGCTCCCCTCCTTGGTGCTGAAAAAAAAAGGTGTCCGAACCGAAAACTCTAAAGCCGCCCCAGATCGCTGTAAAATGCTTAAGCAAAAAGCGAAAAAAACAGCTCAAGTATCCAACTTTTGCAAAAATTCCCATTTTCAAAGCAAAAAATTCTTGCGTTTTGTCAGTTCAAGCCCCCGAAACGTCGGGACAAGCCCCCAGACGAGACCTCGTGTACATGTATACCTATGTACATACCTCATCCAAATGCGGTCAGATGTCGCTGAAAGTTGTGTGGTTTTTTTCTGGTGCTTATTGTGCATTGTACTGTAGTATATATTATTCTTCGATTCTATAGTATCGACTTATTCTTTGATACATTTTACATGAATAATTAAAATCAAACGTTTGCAAAATGTTCATATAGCATATATTTATTTATGCGTAGTATTTTAATATTCTGCATCTTCAAAACCTGAGAAAACATTAGCTAACTTATGCTTGACAACTATTCGGTATTCGGTATTCGGTTTTCGGCCGAAAACGAAAAAACCGAATATTCTGTATTCGGTATTCGGTGAAATTTTTTTTCGTGGAGGATATAGTGGTGCGGGAAAAAAACCCTACGCGTTTTGCGGGGAAAAAACCC
>JASANF010014196.1:0-23818 GCA_030248245.1 Trissonchulus sp. WLG1_4
TGTTTCAGCTGGTCTGGCGCCGCGTTGTATATATTTATATACCATATTAAAATGAATATGTCCGGTTCCCTGTTTGGTAGAGGATGAAGCAGTTGCCAGCCAAAGCAGGCGGGGGAGTGAGACCCGACCGGGACAACAGTCCGCTTTCTATTTGAAACAGCAACAGCCAGCTTGAATTCCAATTTGCCTCCTGTCCACATTTTCTGTGGTGAGTTTTAGTGATATCAAGAGTAGCTAATAGGAAAGAGTTATGACACTCTTCCCTATCCTAGCTAACCAGCCGGAACGATGCTCCGGCCGAAATAACCCTTTTACGACTTAACCCCCCTCAAATCCCGGAAGTGTCTTGATTTAAACCTGTACCACGTACCCAAGGTAACCGGGGTGGTTTTTCCAAAAAAGTGGGGTGGGTTTTTCCGCGCCTGCTATAGTACATATTTACAATATATTTATAATATTTACAATATTTACGATATATTTACAATATATTTACCTTATTACCTTACTATACTATATAAACTTTCTTGCTCAACAATAATTACGATAATAACTCAGAATCGGCTCAACGCAGAAACGTTATTTTTACGTTATCAGATAGCCGACAGTGTGGCAAAAAATTTTTCTATTCAAAGTCAGTTCGTAAAAGAAACCGTTTAACCGCTAAACCGGTTTGAAAAAAAATAAAAAATTTCATACTGACATTTTTGGGCTCGAACTTCTACTACGACGAATGTAAGATGATACTATAGTGTCATTTAATTATCAAATATTCAGACCGTCATAACTTGCCTAAACGTTATATATCGTAAAAACATAAAATTGACGCCTTTCAACTCAGAACAGTAGGCGCTTTTGAATGATACCTTACTTGGCGTATACCATTCACGTTTAAACGTTTAAATTTCCAATTCTAAATTATGACACATGCTTGACGTCAAGTGAAAGGCCGTGTCACCCATCATTTGAAAGCTCTAACAATTTCCTCTAAAATGACGTTAAAATTATTCTCCCACTACCGTATCAAAAGTTATGGCCCCTGAAAAATTTCATAAAAGGGGCTGATTGTACTACAGATCACACCATGGGTGATCAGATCCCAAAACAATTGTTTAAAAATTTTTTTGCTCATTTTTGAAATAATGTAACATAAATAGACTTAAATGTATACGACATGGTTGAACTAGTCTAAACTAGACGCACTAGACTTGTTACAATATATATTTATTTATATTAACCTCCGGGAACCAAGGTCAGTACTACGTCAACTTGCCGTAAGCAGATCATGTGACCCCTCATTTTGAAGCGCATTGTCTCACCGATCGAATGGTGAATGAATTTCCCAAGTGGCTGCGACCCCCGTAACAAAAGTTATGAGGATTTTAAGGTTTTCGCACCATAGAACACTTTTGTCATAATTAAATCGTATATAATTACGAAATTACGAAATGTGTTATTTTTCCTCATGTCCTTTAAGGCGCCATAACTGGCCTTTAAAAACTCGGACAGACTAACGAACAGCATCATTGGATTGTTGACAAGCAGGGCTTTCAAAAGAGGGGTCACATGACTACATAGCGCTTCAGGTTACCCCGAAATATAAATCTCAGGGTATGCTCGCGTGACAAGGTCATGTGACCACTCATTTGAAAGCGCTCCTTAAATCAAGACGATTGATGTCAGTGTCATGTTTGTTCGTCATTCCTATCGTCCGCTAGAGGTCTTTTAACCTTGGCTCTTCGTGAGTAACTATAATCAGCCCATGTTAGATGAAATCTCTTTACATGTAAATTTTAACTGAATTTTTTTAAAAATCAGTAAGATTAACATTCAAATGCCATGAAATTTATGTATGTTGTCGAACTAGTCTAAACTAGACGCACTAGACTTGTATAAAATTATAATTTGTATATAACTGCTTGGAAGTGTATATATGTAAAATGTATCTAAGTTAAGTCAACGTCATGTATATACATAGGTTATATAATAATTATAACTTATTAGAGTTTTTAATAAATTTTATTAATATAAGGAGAAGTAAAGCTAAAGCTAGTAAATAATTTCACCATATCCCCGGACAACCAGTTAAAATGGTAGGTTGGAATCGGTTAAATTGGTTAAAATCCCTTGGAGGTGTATATATGTAAAATGTATCTAAGTTAAGTCAACGTCATGTATATATATAGGTTATATAATAATTATAACTTATTAGAGTTTTTAATAAATTTTATTAATATAAGGAGAAGTAAAGCTAAAGCTAGTAAATAATTTCACCATATCCCCGGACAACCAGTTAAAGGCACCCGAACCAGGCCCTGTATATACTGTTCCATAGACTTGTAGCGTTTAACTTCGCGTAGCGTTATACTATTACTGCTGACAGTAACACACTCTTGGTCTCGGGGCAATTTATAGGGTGGGATTTTCCCCACTTAAGTTTTTCTTTCCCATTTATCTATACATATGTATATATGAAAGGCATAGATGTACATGGGAGGGGGGGGTCTGGGGGGGGAGGGGGGGGGCAAGCGCCCCCCCTCCCCCAGATTTGAGATTTCGGGACAAGCCCCTTCTCAGATTCGACCCATTGGGACAAGCCCCCCTCCTTGATGCGGAAAATAACTTCCCCGAAAACCAAAAAATCGCCCCAGATAGCTGTGAAATGCTTTAAAAATAAATACAAAGCGAAAAAATTGCTAAAAATATCAGAATTTTGCTAAAAATATCAAAATATTAAATTGTCATTTTTAGGCAAAAATAGGAAATTTTCGCGTTTTTGCTAGGTCACGCCCCCGAAACATTGGGACAAGCCCCCCTTACAATTTCGAAAAATCCGGGACAAGCCCCCCCAGCCCGACACCCCGTGTATCTACATGTATATATGATGATAGGGGGAGTTGAAGGACTTCAAGTCGAGGGTCCGGACTCCCGGACGCAGTGTTTTTTTTCGTCAAAAATTTTGCGTCGTCTGACGCATATGCCCAAGTTTTTTTGCGTCATTTTGAAAAAAAGTGCGCAGAGCGGTTATAATGCTATCTAACCGCGTGTTTTTGGTGAAAATCACTTTATTATGGCAGTGGCCGTCCTCACTTACGATTTTGGGGTTTTTAAAAATTTTTCTGAAAAAATTTTCATTTCTATTTTTAAGCAGTGGCGTACGTAGAAAAATACGTAGGGGGAATGACTTTTTTTGTGATGGGTTAGAATGCACTATTTTCAATATTAACATAAAAATTTGAATTGAAAATGGAAGACCACGCATCCACAAGTTGCAGGGGTCTGGGGGCGTCAGCCCCCAGGACGCCCCCAGAAGCCATGTAGACGGCATCATTACGTCAAATTAGGTTGGCAGGAACTGAACTATTACCACTGTATACATGCAGCTAATTTTAGCAGATATATATATATATATATATATATATATTTATATATATATATATATATATATATATATATATATATATATATATATATATATATATATATATATATATATATATATATATATATATATATATATATATATATATATATATATATATATATATATATATATACATGTACAAGGGGTCTCGGTTTGGGGGGGGCTTGTCCCGAAATTTTCGACATTTTAGGGGGGGCTTGTCCCGATATTTTGTCCCAAAAACGCGAAAATTTCTAATTTTTGCCTAAAAATGGGAAATTTTTGCGAAATTCCGAAATTTTTAGCGATTTTTTCGTTTTTTTGGTCATTTTTGAAGCATTTTACGGCGATCTGAAGCGATTTTGGGGTTTCAGAGAGGGGGGGGGCTTGTCCCGACTGGTCAAATCTGAGGGGGGGCTTGTCCCGGCATTTCAAATCTGGGGGGGGGCTTGCCCCCCCAGACCTCCCCCATGTACATTCTGTGTATATATATATATATTTATATATATATAATACATATATATATATATATATATATATATATATATACAGTGGCGTAGCCAGAAAAAAATTTCGGGGGGGGAATGACTTTTCGATTTTTTGAAGTGTGTTAATATACACTTAATTGCGATTTTAACGCAAAAAACGACACATTTTAGCATTTTTCGGTCAAAGCAATGCTCATTTTCCACCACAGCAGCATCAAACGTAAAATTGGAGCTCAAAACAAAACAAATTACAAAAATGGTGGGCTTTAAAGGTTCCAAAAACTATAAAATTTGCAAATTTTTCAAAATTTTTTGACATTAAAACCTGTAAATGTACTGAAAATGTCATTTTTGTGACAATAAAACAGCTAAAACGATACACTAAACAGTGTAAAGGAAACACATTGCGCACAATCCAACTTACATACACGCACATGCTTCCAGGCAAGACAAAAGCAAAGAAAACTAAGCCACAGAGTTGCAGGGGTCTGGGGGCGGTGGTCTGGAAAAAAATTTGGGGAAATTTTTGATTTTTAGGCCAAATTTGGTCAATTGGAGACGTATCGGAAATTTTTTTCGGCCGGACCATGAAAACCAAAGGGGGGACCCTTGTGTAAAATTTCAGTCGGAAAAAATTTCGGGGGGCGGGGGGAAGTCCCCCCATTCCCCCCCCCCTGGCTACGCCCCTGTATATATATAATTAGGGTTAGACCGAGCCGGGAATTTCGGTGCCGAGCCGAGCCGAGCCGAGCCGAGCCGGCCGGCAATGGTTAATTTTGGGTTTTATCAAAATTCAATCGTGCGCTCCGGGAATCAATGTTTTTGGGCACATCTTTTTTTAAGTGACAAATTTTGACTTATGTCAAGAAGCAAGGAAGGATTAGAGCTTTTATTTGATACTCATGCAGTTGGAGGGGATGGGGGAAGCTCCTTCCTAAGTTCAGAAACAGCCGAGGGATTCGGGCCGCCAGTGGTGACAACGCTAAGAGAATTAAGCCACAGATAGGGGGCGGCAGCCCAGGAAAAATGGACATTTTTGAAATTGTTAGGCAGCATTTAGTCAACTGGAGACGTATCAGAAATATTTTCCGACAAGAAAAGTAAAACAAAAGATGGGAACATCATATCAGACAGTATATTACACTACACAAGTAAGTTCAGCAGAATGTTACTCTTGCAGACATGCATTGGGTTTGATAAAAGATAATATCAACGAATAGTAAGCCACAAAGTTGCAGGGGTCTGGGGACGGCAGCCCCCAGAAGAAAATGAGAATTTTTTGAATTTTAGGCCAAATTTGGTCAATTGGAGATCTATATATCAGAATTTTTTTCGGCCGGGCGATAAAAACCAAAGGGGGACCTTTGCGGGGACCCTTGACCACGGGAGCGGGGTACCCTAAATGTTTGCTACTTTTGGTGGTAAACTGCAAATTGTGCGAAAATTCAATAAAAATTCATCAGTTTTCATATCGATAGCTACACAATGACGTCGACAAAAGGATGAAACTTTTTTTTTCATTGAAACATTTTTTCAGATAAAATTCAGAGTCTCCGTATTCAGGGTTAAAATTATCTGAACTTTGCCTGAATTACTCTGAAAATTATCTGAAATTCCACTGAAAGTCTGTAAAATGCTTGAAATTGGAAAAAAAACACTTATCTTCCCACCGCTTTTTCAGCTATTTTGTGCAACGGGCGCCAGAGTAAAAAATTGAAAAATTTAGTAAGCTTTTGGATATTGCAATGCAGACAGCAAATTTATTAAAAATGTCGTTTTTGCAATGATATGTAACACAAAATAGTATATTAGGCAAACAAATTGCGCCTAATACACACATATATATTCTTACATGCAGTAATTCCAATAAAAAATGGGTAGGGCGGCCGCCCTCACCCCGAAATATACCGGTACGAGAGAGTGGTTTATTAACGGAAAAACACAAAAACAGTATATACAGGACACAGGTCTAGCTTTTTGGATTCTGGGAAGAGTTTTTAAACTTTCGAAAGTTAGTTCTTGAAAATTCTCGGCTGTCTCAGCTCTCGGCCTGGCTCGGCAAAATTGCCGAGCCAAAGGCATTTTGCCGAGCCGAGCCGAGCCAGCGGTCTATCCCTAATATAATATATACGTAAAACAGAATTCTCCTATTCCAGACTTGATATATACTAGCGCGGCAATCGTCTTGTACCTATTGGCATTAATTTATGCTTTTAAGAAACTGGCAGGGTGTGGGCACTGGGCATGGTTCGACATCGACACAATTTTTTTCTAATCATAATCTTAATCATAACTACATAATCATAATAGGTTGTAAATTGTCACTGAAACCAGTTGTAGCTGTATATAGATAAGTTTGAAACGTTAAGCACCTGAGAACACTTTACAAGTGTGATGGTTTTGACGCAATTTTGGAAAATTTTTCAAAACTTTCGCGACGAAAATGCTGTTTTGGGCACTTTTTGGCCAGATCAGTCATGACATGTTTCAGCCTCAGCCGGAAAAAAGTGCGTTACGGGACGCACATGGCCAAAAAAAGTGCGAAATTTCAGACAAAAAGTGCGGTGTGCGTGTTTCGCACTTTTTGACGCAAAAAAACACTGAATTATGTAATATGTATATTGTCTGAACAGCCTGAACCAGTGACACTGATTGGGTTGCCGTGTCGTCTGCCAAATTCTTAAGTTGCATTCTAAACTAAAATAAGTGCATTATCAGGCCCATTGAATTGCCGGGCTGGAATTAATATTGCGACTTGGTTGGTGGTCATGTGCATGCCAAGATTTATGATTTTATCAGTTGGGTTGCCGCCCAGTGATAGGCAGACAGGCAGGGCTAGTTTTTGCCGCCGTTCATTTTTCCAAACTATTACATAACCTGATAGTATCAATCTGTATAAATATTGCAAGTTTTGCGTAAAATTGCTTTTTTTCCACTTGTGCAAGCCCCGGCGTTGTGAGCAGCGCGCGCCTATTGCACAAATTTGGGGAAAGAACATATATTTTATGCCTTTAGGTCAGTTTTTATAGGTCTATGCAGCTTTTTTTGTTTATTGCCCAACATGCAGATGTGTACAGATTATATACAGTTCTATGTATAACCTGGATGCACGCGCACATATATACGTACGTACGTACGTATATACCGATGTACTAAACTATATACATAAGCATGCAATAATGGGGGTTGTTTTATATATATTAATACGCGCCACTGTACTTTTATAGGAAGATTTATAAAAAACGCTCAACGCAATAATTTTAGCATTGAACGGAGTGCACAATATTTCATAACTTATGGGGCGGCGCAGTGTATTGTTAAATTTGTTGCCTGGAGTTTGTAGCTTCAGTGTCAAGTATGCTTCTACCCAATGGTGTCTGCGTGAGTTACTAAATACCACCACAAAGTATAAACTAAAGCTTATATATATACTAAATACAAATACAAAAGGTGATACCAACAGTATCGAAAACAGGTGTGCATTTCAAAAATTAACCCCTCCTCTATGCCGACAATTTTGTAGATGTTAGCAGCATTATTAGCTTATGTGTAACAAGTTGCTTTGTTATATATAGTGTTTTGATTTCTTTAGCTATATATCAGCCAGATATATATATATATATATAGTGTATATATATATATTATGTATATATATATATATATAGTGTATATATATTATGTATATATATATATATATAATATATAAACCATTGATTATTGAAGTTTCTCAAATTTTCAAAAGTTTTTCTACTATCACTGAAACTTTTTCAAAATCCCCAAAAGTGTCGGATTAGAAAAACAAGTAGGCCCCAAAAGGGGCAAGGTTCCTTCCCCGGTGTCTACCTTTCAGGTTTAAATGAATTGGTTCTCTATTCCATACATACCGTAAGCTATACTTCGTATATATCTTACTCTACTTTATAACTAGCTCCTATTCTTACTTAATCTAAATACGTAGTACGTACAAAAAAGTGCTGCAGGATGTTAAGCATCCCGCTGCACGAGCCATTTGGCTCAAAAGTGACACTTTGATCTGAGCTGAGCAAATCAGCTCTAAGAACAAGAAGCGATAAGCAGTGGTTTCTAATGGCTCCTATACTGCTGGTGAAACATCCCGGTGCCGAGTTTGAAAAAGTACATTGTTACAGCAGTGTACATCGATTATTGATTTTTCTGCATATACGCAGACAAAAATCAGCAGCCAGCTCCCAAGCTGAAAATACACGTAAAACATACTGGCTATGCAGCCTGCTCAGTAGCGTTAAACGCTATGTGCAGTTAATTTCAAAACAATAGTTCCTTCTCTAGAAGGAACAAAAAGGAGGGGGTGACGCCTCCTGCTGCTTGACCTAGTTCAAGTGAAATAGTGCACAAAGGTTTATATGTATTTGTTGTTTTATGATCTGGCCAAATATTTTTTGCTTTGTAATTGTATATAAAACTTTATGATTTTACTCATCAACGAGATCTGCGATATTGACTAGAGTTCGCAATCGGGTCAGGTCGGGTTGAGATTTCGAAGGTTGAGCGGGTCAGTTCGGGTCAAAATTTTTGGGTATAAATTTTCTATTTTGACGTTAAATTTTGCCATTTTGACTTTTTTCGCAAGCTAATGGACTCGTGACAGAAGTAGTTACTAGACTGGAAATTCGCGGAGCCTATCACCCACATATCACGACAAACTAATAACAATTGCAAAAAAGTTTCATTATAGATTTTGTATAGCAGCGGGTCGGGTCGGGTTTAAAAACTTGGACCCGTTGCGAACTCCAATTATGACTCAAGTGTGACTTGCGATCAAGTCCGATTTGCGTCTTAGCAATTTCTCAAAAACTGATAGTTTATAAATATATATTATATATATTATGTACTTTTATGTATTTATATTTTGTAAAAACCCAACTACGCGTTCAAGCAACTTTTGGCATTCAACTAAATATATATACGTACATCAGTATATACAATTTGCGAAAAGCAAAGCAACTTCGTTTATATGTGTAGACTTTTTTGTTGCGCTGAAAATCAAAATACCTATGTATTTCCCAACGTATTGATGCATGCGAAAGTTGGCGAAGTTGTAGTGCGCAGTGGTATGTGAGATAGTTTTTGTGGCCAACTTGTTTTTTACCCCCCATTTTTTGTCGTAAAGTAGATTATTTCGTTGCCTGCGCGTGCCTAGTGCTGTGCGGGTAGTGGTGTACAAAGGTGGCAGACAGACAGAGTACGTATATGTGTAGCACAATGGGCACAATAGCTAAGGGGGGGCTATTAATCGTCAGTCGTCACCAAAATGGTAGAATCTGTTATGGTGAATGCTAACGAGGAATTACATTATACTTTTTATATACATTTTTCGCAATGATAGTTTATTTATTGTATAATTTAGTCACTAGCGAAAGCAAGAGCACTGCATACTTGTTTTTTTACGTATCGAGTACTCTGTTGTTTTTATTTGTGTGAATTTTTACGTGTACGAAACAACTTCAATAGAAAAAAAATGAATGCAGTGTCTGGCAAAAACAAAGTCAACAAAAACAACCTGTGTCCTGAAGTTCAGCAATGTGATTTGTGATTATTTAAATACTTGTTATATTAGTTGTGTGCTGATGATACTTGTATAATATCTGTTTCATTCTACACACACACACACACACACACAAATATATATATATATATATATATATATATATTATATATATATATATCAGGGATCGACCGGAGTTCCGGTTCCGGTTCCGGTTCCGGTACTTTTTGGTTCCGGTTCCGGTTCCGGTTCCGGTATTTTAAAAGTACCGGAACCGGAACCGGAACCACTATTTCTCTGACAAAGGATTTCGCTTTTAATTTAGTGTTGTTCGTTCATGAAAATTTTCCGATAGGCCTCCAACTGACCACAATTGGCCTAATCAAAATTTTCTTCAGATTTTGTTCTAGCGAGCCTCTGCGACTCTGTAGCTAGTTTAGTCTTCGTCTTGTTTATTATTCTCTTTCATCAAAGCTCATGCGTTCAACATATTGTGTGCTGTCCGCGTATATATAAATCTTGCATACTTTATACATGTATGTACATATACTTTAAATACAAATACAAAATACAATACAAATTTAAATATACACTAGCTTAATACATTGTTATCGTTTGTGCTTTATTGTCTTAAAACGGATATTGTAATATTCATACATAGGCGGATCTAGGGGGGGGGGGGGGGGGCTCGAGCCCCCCCCCCATTGGGTAGAGGGGCCTATCAGTCGGGGGCCTATCGGCCCGAAGGGCCGATAGGCCCCCGACTTGTGCATACATGTAGGTCGCTCTCCATGTTGTTTTAGGGCCTATTAAGGCCCTTATAGCCTGTTGTGGACTAGATAGGCCCCTCTCCATGTTGTTTTGGGGTCTATTTAAGCCCTTGTAGCCGGCTGTAGAGTAGATGGGCCCCTTTCTATGTTGCTTTTGGGCCTATTTAGTCTCTTGTAGCCTTCTCTGGACTAGATAGGCCCCTCTTCATATTGCTTTGGGGCCTATTTAGGCCCTTGTAGTCGGCTGTGCACTAGATAGGCCCCTCTCGATGTTGCTTTTGGGCCTATTTAGGCCCTTGTAGCCTGCTCTAGACCAGACAGCCCCCTCTCCATGTTGCTTTGGGGCCTATGTATTTAGGTTTGGGGCCTATTTAGGCCCCTGTAGTTGTAGCCTGCTGTGGATTAACGTACATAGGCCCCTGTCCATGTTGCTTTGGGGCGTATTTAGGCCCGTGTAGCCTGCTGTGGACTCAGGTAGGCCCCTCTCCATGTTGCTTTGGGGCCTATTTAGGTCCTTATAGCCCCCCCTCGAAATTTGTTCCGACTGAAGTTTGACAGAATGGTCCCTCCTTTGGTTTTTATTGATCGGCCGAAAAAAATTTCCGATACGTCTCCAATTGAACAAATTTGGTCTAAAAATGAAAAATGTTCCACAATTTGTTTTTCATGGAGGCTGCCGCCCCCAGACCCGACCCCTGTGACTGTGGCTTACTATTTCTTGTTCTTATCCTTCATCAAAGCCTATGCATGTATATACAAGTACATTATGCTGAATGTACTTGTATAATACACTGTACCTGTCGGAAAAAATTTCTGATACGACTTTAGTTATCCAAATTCGGCGTAAACAGTTAAAAAAATCTCCATTTTTTTCTGGGGGCTGCCGCCCCCAGACCCCTGCAACCTGTGGCTCACTGATCTTGCGTTTGCACTGTGAATTAAAGTGCTAAATTACTGTAAATACTAAAATAAATGTCAAAAGTGTATTTAAGTATATAGAAAGTCAAAAGTGTATAGAAGGGTTGCATATAAAAAATGTGAGTAAAAGTAAACAAAATTTTGTTGAAAATATTGCAAAATATAGGGTCTTTTTGAAGGGGGTTCCGGTTCCGGTTCCGGTTCCGGTATTTTTAGGTGGTTCCGGTTCCGGTTCCGGTTCCGGTAGTTTTAGGGTTCCGGTCGATCCCTGATATATATATATATATATATATATATATATATATATATATAATTCAATAGTAAAATATCGTATCCATTACTACATATCCATTCCAATTTCTCTGTTTTCTCCAAAATCGGAGTTATCGCAATTGCACCAAACCGTAGGAAGCTTATCTAGCTTATATTGCTTAAGGCCAGTTTACACGATCGAACGTTGTCGAATTCGCAGCAAGTTCGATCGCGTCAATCGGCCGTGACATCGGGGGAGCCGTCGAGGGGGGTGCGGACCAACTTTTCCGGCCGCTTTTGCTTCGTGAGCCGCCAGTTTTGCTCCTGAGCCACCGATTTTTGCTTCGTGAGCTATCTTAAAAACATTCTGGGGGGAGCGGACCTGTCTGGGTGGGAGCGAGGTCGGGTTGGGTGGGAGAAATCCCCCCCCCCCCCCCGCGTCCACCCTGGTCACTACCCTGTCGTGCATTACTCAAGCCCACCGACTTTCTGTACGTTGTTTTCGGGTACCTCGACCAAAATTCATTTGCCGAACCTAAGTAGCCCTAAGTAACCTTGGGTCATTAGAGCTTCTGTCAGCTCCAATATTATTCCTTACTTGTACATGTATTGCAGGGGCGTAGCCAGGATTTTGAAAAAGGGGGGGGGGGGTCGCACCTTGTGCACTTTTTTTGCTCACTCAGTGATTGCAACTTTGAAGTTGAAGTGAAGTTTTTAGCGATTTGAGTACTTATTTTGGATTTTTCCAATTTTTAGACCGAATTTGGTCAACTGGAGACGTATCAGAAATTTTTTCCGACATATCAATTATGGTAACATCAGATCAGACATGTAGCATAAAGTACTCAATGCTCATGTATGCATGTATAGGCTTTGACGAATGACGAATAAATAATAACGAAGAATAGTAAGCCACGAGTCACAGGGGCCTAAGTGCGGCAGCCCTCACGACAAATAGGGTGAAATTTTTTTATTTTTAGGCCATATTTGGTTAATCGGAGTCTGGAGACGTATCAGAAAATTTTTCCGGCCGAACCAAAAACAGAAGGGGAGGGACCCCTGTGTTAACTTTAACACTAAACTTTGTATTACATTTTTACTAAACCTAATAGAACTGTCAAACCGTAAAAGCTACAAAATTCTATAAAAAAGAAAAGTAGTATAATTTATATACACATATTAACACACAGAACAACATTGGAAAAGATGCGACAGCGACACACACTAGGAAAGGAACACACCACACGACAGGAAAAATTGTGGACTTTTTTCAATTTTTAGGCCGAATTTGGCCCACCGAATACGTATCAGAAAGAAAAATTTAAACAAAAGATGGGATCGTCTGACGTCACATCAGACAGTGTATTACACAAGTAAATGCAGCATAGGTAATCTACTCCTGTAGACATGCATAGGCTTTGATGAAATATAATATAACAAGGAATAATAAACCACAGAACAGCAGGGGTCTAAATTTTTTTAGGCCGGGCGATAAAAACCAAAGGGTGGACCCTTGTTGACAATTTCTTCAGGTTCGACCAAAAGGGGGGGTTGCGACCCCCGCGACCCCCCCTGGCTACGCCCTTGCCGGGAAGGGCAACAAGGAATTGTCCCTCCTTGGGTATCCCCTTGATGAACGCAGCTTACAGGAATAGGTGCCGCTGTAGCGAGACACCCTGGCGATTGTCCTAGGTTGGCATGTTTTTTTGTCAGCTTTTCACATGCATACTTTATTTTGTTTTGTCTGCTCTCTGTCTGTCTGTAGGTATATACATGGCATACCCGTGTGTGTGTGTGTGTGTGTGTGTGTGTGTGTGTGTGTGTGTGTGTGTGTGTGTGTGTGTGTGTGTGTGGCGCCCGTGAGTCTGGTTTGTGTCCTAGGCGCCAGCCCAGCCAGACGGTTTTTTGCTGGTGGTTGTGAGCCCGGAGTCTCTCCTAGCTGCAGCTGACTGCCTGCCTAGTCCCCGCCGGGCGAGTGTCTCTCTGCTGTCATCTTCTGTATTTTCACCAGTCAACTCTTTCCCTTCATTCTGTTAGTCTGCCGACACTGGCTCTGGTTTGAATAGTCCAAAAGTTCAAAGTTCACCGAGGTTTTGAGCCTAGTAGGTGCAACGCTGGTGCATCAGCATGCATGTATGTAACACCACAAAAATTACCCCTCCCCCTAAGTGTAACCACCCCTCCCATGAGTCTACTAATTTTTGACCATCCCTCCCAAAACTACACAATTTTTCCCTTTTTTTGACCCAAAAGCACCGATTTCGACGATTTTTGTCCGAAATTTTGATAAATATAGCTTACTTTTCATAAAAAATGGCATTTTTCATTTTTGGCCGGAAATTTTTCTCACGCTGGGACCCCCCTCGTTTACCATTTTACCCCCGGCGAGACCCTCTCCCTCCCCCGGGACTGAATTTCGGGGGGTCTTCTAGCGATCGACCGGAGGCTCTTTCTAGCGCTTTTTTTGCCGGAGCCGGCGAATTTTCACTGTTCAGACTTTGGCAAAAAGTTCAAATTTTGAGAAAAAAATCACAAGGTTAACGAAGCGATTAGTCGGTTACAGTACTTATATTACTGCCAGTTGTAATGGCGGTGACTACCCCTCTCTAGCATTATGTATTTTTACGTCTCTAATTGACTAAACTTGGCCTAAAAATCAAAAGTTTCTCACACTTTTAATCCAGGGGCTGCCGCCCCCAGACCCCTATAGGCTTGTTTGTAACTACGTGACTTGAACTTGACTTTTAGCTCTGATGTTTTCGGCCGGTCAAATTTAGTACAATGTTTGCATATGCTGTTATTTCGCAAATTTTTGTGTTAAAATAGCAATAAAGTTCATTTTTACCCATTCCAAAAATTAAAAAAACAGTCCCCCCTTAAGTTTTTTCCTGGCTACGCGACTGGTATACGCCTAAATTACAGGGGTGAGGGGGCTGTAATCCCCGGAAGCTAGATACATTTATGGCATTGTATCTTCTACAAAGTGTAATCTTGTTACAAATAATAATTGTCTATTTTTTGGGTGTAATATAAGCTTCTTGACAATTTTGCAAGGTTTGACTAAAAGGGGGAGGTGAGGTCCGAGGTTCAGACGAACACCCTGAACAACCCCCTCCCTCTGACTCCTGACTACGCCCTTGGCACCGCAGTCAAAATGCTATATTATACTGCAAAAATTTGACCAAATTTTTGACTTTTTGTCAATGTTGATGAAAATTTTTTGTGAGATCGCCTAAAACCGGGACCAGTCAGTGGCCAATTATATACTGGTCGTATGAGTGTTTATGTAACGACATATGTATAGAAATGGGGCGTGACTGTTGAAAAATTAAAGAATGCTGTTTCGAAAAAAAATTGAAAATTTTTTCACAATTGTCAACATTTTTCCTAATTGAATTTTTTTTAAAAACACTGCCTCCGGCTCCGGCATTTTATATCCGGCTCCGGCTCCGGCAAAATTTTACCTCCGGTCGTTCGCTAGGGTCTTCCCCCCCATCCCCCCAACTACCAGGGGTGGACGCGGGTCAGAATTCTCAACCCGCGACCCAACCCAACCCGCGGCTCGACACTCTTGGGTAACCCGCGACCCAACCCGCGCCGTAAAACCCGACCCGCGACCCACCTTGACCCACCACTCTATAACCATAGCGTATATACATAGTACACAGGGCGTAGCTAGGATTTTGAAATGGGGGGGGAGTCGCACCTTGTCTACTTTTTTGTTCACTTGCTTAAACTCACTATTGCTGGGTCTGAGGGCGTCAGCACTTATTGGCAAATTGGCTTACATAACAAAATGAAAATTTGGTCATTTAAATAATCCGGGTGCGGCAGCCCCAGAAAAAAATTAAGGTTTTTTCAATTTTTAGACAAATTTGGTCAACTGGAGACATATGAAAAATTTTTCCGACAGGAAAATTAATAACAAAAGATGGGAACTTCATATCAGACTGTATATTGCACAAGTAAATGCAGCATAATGTACTCTTGTAGTATGTACATATTGTATATGTATATATGTTGTATACTGTTGTATAATATGTATATATACTCTTGTATATATACATATTATATACGCTCTGACGAAAGTTGATAACAAGAAATAGTAAGTCACAGAGTTTGTAGGGGTCTGGGGGCGGCAGCCCCCAAGAAAAAAACTAAGATTTTTTTGATTTTACCCGAAATTTGTTTAAATGGAGACGTATCCGAAATTTTTTTTGGCCTCGCTATAAAAACCAATGACCTTGGTAGTTTTTTCAGTTTTTGCGGGTCAGAAAAAATTTTTTCGACCCGCGCAGCCTGCAGTGGGTACCCGCGGGTCGACCCACGGCTCAAATTTTCCGACCCAACCCGCGGGTACCCACGACCCGCGTCCACTCCTGCCAACTACATACATGCGTGGTTATCAGCCATTAACAGTAATTGATGCATGTTGCGGATATAGGGGGGAGCTGGCGGTATGCTTTTTTGCCTATAATTGAACGAATTTACACTTTGTCATGTGATTAATCACTTCGCACAAAAGGGAAAAATTCTTGGCTTCCGGGGGCCACCGCCCCAGGCCCCTGAATTGTGAGTTTGAAAAGTCTGCAAAAAAACTGGCCTAGGTGTGACCCCTCGCCCTCTCCTTTTCAAAATCCTGGCTACGGCCTAAAATGCCCTAAATTTCGCTAAATTTTTGAAGAATGTGCCATTTTTACTCACTTTTGCACAGCGAGACTATCCCCCAGGCCCAGGGGCCCTCGAATTTGGGGTTTCCTGTATCCCTTTCTCTTACACCACTGATCTGGCTTCTTGCGTCGTCTTGATCTATCCCAGAGGTGGACGCGGGTTGTCGTAACCCGCAGGTTGCCGGGTTGGGTTAGGTAGGGTCGGAAAATTTGAGCAGTGGATCAACCCGCGGGTACCCATTTGAGGCTGCGCGGTTTGTTAAATTTTTGTCTGACCCGCGAAACTTGTAAAATTTACCACATTGGATTTCAATTTTACAAATATATCTATGGTTCTGCGTAGTAGTGCCATTCGATTAAAGTTGCAATGTGAACAACGTAATGTACTAATATATATATATATATATATATATACTCTGTGGAAATTACCTAGACTTGGGAATCAGAAAAAACAATCCGTTACAATATCTGGTATCGTATCTTAACGTGGTGGGTCTAAGTGTGTCGCGGGTCGACCGTACAACATAGGCGGATTTAGGAGCCCCCCCCATTGGGTCGAGGGGCCTATCAAGTTGGGGGCCTATCGGCCTGAAGGGCCGATAGGCCACCGACTTGCGCATTCATGCAGGTCGCTCTCCATGTTGTTTTAGGGCCTATTGAGGCCGTTGTAGCCTGCTGTGATCCAGATAGCCCCTCTCCATGTTGCTTTGGGGCCTATGTAGCCCTTGTAGCCTGCATGTCGCTTTGGGGCCTATTTAGCCCTTGTAGCCTGCATGTCGCCTTGGGGCCTATTTAGCCCTTGTAGCCTGCATGTCGCCTTGGGCCTATTTAGCCCTTGTAGCTGTAGCAGTCAAATTGTGTGCGTCACCTGTGAATTTATAACCTGTGCCTGTGGCCTGTGACAGGCGGCATTTTATGCTTGTTGAAACGGGATTCACAGGCACCTGTGGCCACAGGTCACAGGCCCACCAATTTGTGCCCGTGGGCCTGTGAGTTTATTGAAACGGGCTACTGATGTGATGTTCCCATCTTTTGCTTTATTTTTCTGTCGGAAAAAATTCTGATACGTCTCCAGTTGACCAAATTGGGCCTAAAAATTGAAAAAATCTCCAATTTTTTCTGGGGGCTGCCGCCCCTAGACCCCCGCATCTTTGTGGGTTAGTGTTCTTCCGAATGTAATGCAAATTTAAGTTTTCCAATTGCTAAAATGTGCATTGTGATTGTGACCATTACAAAAAAAGGAAAAGTCATTCCCTCAGAAATTTTTTTCTGGTACACCACTGCCCCAACAACTACTGGCTTATATACATTCTTTTGGATTCTTTTGTCTTTCATGAAAGCTAATGCATGCGTATATATGTGCATTGTGCACTATTTATTTGCTTAATACACTGTTAAGCGCACCATTTTAGCTGCTAAATTGACATTTTAAGTAAATTTGCGGTTCGATGCGCCAAAAATTGTCCTCAAGTTTACAATTTCTAGCTTGTGCACCCGCCGGTGTTTTGAGCTCCAGTTTTACGTTCAATGCGACTAAGCCACTTAGGTCTAAAATTTTTTTAACGAAATGTGTATATAAATGTGTCGTTTTTTAGTGTTATAATTGCATTTAAGCGCATTTTAACACATGTCAAAAAATGGGGGCCTATTGATCAGGGGGCCTATTGGGGTCCGAGCCCCCCCCCCCATGGAAAATTCCTAGATCCGCCACTGCCGTACAAAGTTTGACCCGCGTCCACCCCTGGTCTATCCTCGACTGACTGACCCAGTACAGTAACTGACTCAACAACTGTCCAGTCAGAGAGTCTCGCCGCTCTGTTGTCATCCGCGCCTGCATAACTCTCAGCAAAGCACTGCTCTTGTAGTAGACTACTCTCAACATTTAATCAAATGATTAATTGCATCATTGATATTGCTTTTTTGTTGCACTTTGCAGCAGTTGGATTGCAGTGCAAAAATTTTGCTCACTCCAAACGCTCCCATGAAACGTATTTCGCATGTTTTCTTTCTATTTTTCTTTTTTGTCTTGTGTATAAAATCGCGTAGAGGGGATGAATTTTTCGTGGAGGGCCAGGCCACTATTGTTTACACAATGCGAATTCTTGTATTTGCAATTTTGTCAGAAAGTGTGTATATGTGTATACATTTAATAATTATATATGAAAATTACAAGACTATATATGTGTTGCTTAAATTAGAAGGTACCTTGTTCCCAGCCAGCCCCCCTCCCCGGAAAACCCGTTTATTTTTCTATCAAATTCCGTTCTTTCGCTCATCTGCTATAGCCATGGGAGTTTAGTTTTTGAGCGATATTTATTTTTGATTTGTTTTTTGGAACCTAATTGCAGTCATTTTTTGTCTGTCAGGAAGTTTATGTAAGACTTGAATTGAGTTGACACGGTAGTGAAGGTTACGGTATAATTCAAAAAACAGCTAGACTAGTTTAGGGGTCGCTGATTAAAATTTTAATTTACTATCATTCTATTCGTGTATTAGATTATTTGTAGACCATTAGTGATTGTTGGTCAAGTCAGTTGTAGAATAATTGTATTTAGTTGCTATAGATTTTATACATTCGACTGGAACATGGTCCCTAAACTGTCTTAGGTTTTCTTAGAAAGGAAAGGTCTATAGCTGTTTTTTCTTCAACTTTGTCTTACGGTAGATTTAAATTTGGTATTTAATTGACTTGAAAATGACAGCCGTATGGAGTTTTTGGGAGCCAGCCTTTTTTTGAGACTCACCTTGGTCGGCGACCGATTGTTTTTTGTCTAATTACCGTAGCGCAAATCTGGCCTTCAGTTTACCTGACAGCCTTCTTACCGTCATTCCCTGCTTACGGTAGCAATCTGATTTTTTGATCAGTTTTCCATGTTTGCTTGGACCTCTGGTTGATCAAGATGTAAGTAAAAATTCATGGTCTGGAACAATCTTGGATATATATGACAGGCGTGGTTGCTAGTAGATTGAAAAACAAGCCGAAATTTATCAACCCGACCCGACCCGACTCGAGTTACGGTCTAACCCGCCTCGACCCGAAGCGATTCGACTGACCACAATTCTCACGACACTTTTTAGTTCCTTTGATATTTTGTTTTTCGATTTATTAAACATTGTTTGAGTTTTCGATTCGATTGATATCTTGGACTTGTTTATAAGAATTTTTGGCTTAAAGGAGCTATTTAAGAGGTCAGAACGCTGGTTATACGCGTGAGCTCACGTTTGAAACGTCCTGGCTACCACCACTCTGTTAATATCAGCTCGTTTTCATTAGGCCCTGTGTGTCACAACCACAGTCATACATGTACAGACAGGGTGTCAGTCTGCGGGAGGCGGGGCTTTTCCAGGATTTTTCGAAAGTTTAAGGGGGCTTGTCACTACGTCTCGGGATATGCACCTAAAAATCGTAAATTTTTGCAAATTTTGGATGTTTTTAGTGGTTTTTGCTGCTCATTTTTGAAGCATTTTACAGCGATTTGGGGCAAAGTTTGAGTTTTCGTGCACCTGTACTTTAGCGCCTAGAAGAAAGACTGGTCCCGATGGGTGAAATCTGAAAGGGGGGGTTGCTTGTCCCGGAATCTCACATCCGGGGGTGCTTGCGCCCCCCCCCAGACCCCTATGCATGTATATACATCTGTGCCAACAGCTACATATGTATGTATATATTTATTAATGGGGCTGGTTTCTTTGGAACAATGCCCGTCAGCCATCAAAACCGCACAGCTGAAAGCAACTTAACCCCCCCCCCCCAGACAGGTGCTGCACCTCCTCCCCCCCAGAATGTCTGGATGGTAGCTCACGAAGCGAGGGGGGCTGGTTCGAATCCCCCCTTAGGTCATTCTGATGCTACCTTTCTTTGTGAAAGAATCTCCCTCCTTTTCTTGAAATCGGATGATCATTTGAGAACCGTTTTGATAAGTTTTTTTAGTTGGCCACTTTGCCGCCCAGAGCAGCAGAAAGTGGCCAGTTTCTGGCTGAGTAGCGTCTGGGTGCTGGCTGCACTGCCTGCTGTCAATTGCTGCGTTTTTTGCGCACATTTTTGCACAATTTCTATGATAATCTGTATGTCACAGGGTGGTGTGGCGTGGAAGCTTACTTGAAACTACCAATAAGCTTCTCCAGTAAACCCATGCGCTAGGTTTATGTATATGTATATGTACCCGTACGCAACGTATGTACTTAGGTGAGAAGTTGAGGGTTTTTTGTGCTAACCGCGGCTCCCCGCCAAAAAACCCACTGTCACAGAGCTTTGCGTTTTGTTTTTTTGCGAAAAAGAATTTGAAAAGCGAGGCCCCGGGTGCTAGGAGGGGCTGGGCTCGATCGTACCCTCTCGCGCCGTCAGCCGCACAAAAAATGGCTGTCAGATGGGGGGAAATTTCGCGACGGCAAGCAATTGCTGTGTTTTTGTTTCCTTGGAGGCTCCCTTATCAGTTTTCTCTCTCCAATTGGCGGCAATTCCTGTCGGGTATATTAATTGGTTGTTTCCGTTGGCTTTGTTTATTGTTGGTTTGGTTGTGGGTCTAAATTGCTCAAGGAACGATTGCCCATTGGAGAGATCATGTTAAGTTGATTGTATGGGTTGAGTATAAAGCGTTGTACCGAACGGGGTCCATATTTGGGTGGCGTTTCTTTAGGACTTTTCAAAAAATTTGAGTACCTTAGGGCTTAATTTGATCGACCCTGATCGACCAAAAATGGGCTTAATTTAAAAAAATTTTCGAAAGTAGACCTTTTTTTCTATCACATATAGCCACTTATGCTCAGATTTTGGGGACCCTGCGGCCTCAGCCCTGTGCTTTTGATTTTTCAGTAGGGATGGGTCTGGGGGAGGGGTTTCCCTAGAGATTTGAGTTTTCGGGGCAAATTTCACATTTCTCCAAAAAATGGGGAGTTTTTGGTTTTGTGAGTTCAACTTCAAGTCCACCATATATATAGCAGGCGGGGAAAAAACCCCGCCCCATTTTTTGGGCAAAAAAACCCACCCCGGTTCCGGAACTTGGGTATGTGGTATAGGCATACATGTAACGGGGTCAAAATTTTTGTGGGGGCCTCTCCGGACCTCCGGTCAAATTTTGGGTACCCTCCCCCCCAGATTGACCAAAAATACCCTAAATTTTGCAAAATTTTCTAAACATTTCGCCAAAAAGTGCCATTTTTTTAAAATTTGCCCAAATTTCGGGGACCCCGGTATCCAAAGGGGGTCTCGTTGGTACTTTTTATGAGTCAAAAATTCTGACCTCCCATTTTTGACCTGACTGGCTCCAAGGGAGGTGAATTTTGGAGTCTCATTTCTCAACACTAAGAGATGCGAGCTCAAATGTAAAAACACTTTTACAGAGGACTACCCTTCCTCTATTCATGACCGCAGTGGCAGGTCCCTCCTTCTTTCGTACTAGGGGGGGCCATGACCGAAATTAGACGGGGTAAAAAAACCCGTGTGGGGGAAAAACCCACTTTTTGAAAATGGTCTGGTGATGTCGAAAAACCTAGTAGCTACTCCAAAAGACTTATGGTAGGGCAAAAAGACGTTTATTGTTAACACAAATGCGCATACTGACATTTTCTCGATCGAATTCTGAAATACGGCCCTAATAGTCGGACTTTGTCATTTTGAGGTCCCTTTGGAGCGGAAAGTATATAGTTGATACTGATACTATTGCCAGTTTTTTGTATGTTTTTAATTAAAACCTGTTAATTTCTCTTGTTTAAACGCCAAATAACCGATTGAAAGTAAAATATGCCCGTCACGACCAGTCACACCCACTTACGGTACCCTCCACGGAGGGTCGATGGGGTTAGCTATAAAGTGCAGATTTAGCATTCATTTGAAGCGTAATCGCAACTTTGTAGTTGTTTTCAACGTTTTTGGGCGAAATTAAGGTGTTTTGTTTTCAAATCTAAAAGTTCAAAATTTTATAATGGGCTGCGAAGGGCAGTTTTGCAACTTGTGTACCTGAGGCCCCATAGAAAATCTGCGTATAGTTTTGGCATCAGGGGCCTCTACTACTCCGAATCACACTTTTAAAGTGATTTATGGGGTGCGTTTTCCCCCACATGGGTTTTTTTCCCCGGCAAGTTTTTGGCTTCCGGTCAAAAAACGGTATGTAAGAGGTAGCGGAATGAAACCGGTCCCAGCGTTTAGAGCAAGGTTAGGCCTACGACAGATTTTTTTAATTTCCCGTGAAAACGTATAGCCTATGAGCTACATGATGAAATATGAAAATGCGGGTTTTTTCCCGCCTGCTATACGTCAGGACAAACAACCATAAATCTACCATAAATGTTGGGATCCTTACATGAATATTTTTTTGGGGGGGCTCTCCTGCCAAATTTCGGGGACCCTCTCCCCTCAGATCGACCAAAAATATCGACCAAAAAGAATTTTTTACAAAATTTATGAAAATTATGAAAGTTTATGAAATTTATGAAAGTATGAAATTTTCGAAAAAAGTGCCATTTTTACCAACTTTTGCCCAAAATCTTGGCCCCTTCCCTTCCATCCTAGCCCCACGATATATATGTGGGGGGGGGGGGGTTAAGGTCCCCCTATATATGGCTGGCCCAGAGTGAGACTTTTTGCACATGTATGCACCGAGCCCCCCCTCCCCCTCATTTTTTATAGTACAAATAGTTTTCCACCAGATGTGAAAATGTGTCCTGGTCAGAATTTGGGGGGGGTCTCCGCTAAATTTTGGGGACCCTTTCCCCTGGTCGACCAAAAATACCCTAAATTTAGCAAAATTTTGTAAAAAATTTCGCAAAAAAGTGCCATTGTTTCTAAGATTTGCCCAAATTTTGGGAACTCTGCCCCCCGGCCTCTCGATTTTGGGAAGGTCAGTGGTCACCCACCCACCCCCCCCCACATATACACGTGTGGGCACGAGCCCCACCCCACCCGATATACCCCCGCCCCCCCCCCCCTCCCCCCCCCATCCCCGCCGACTCGCGACCCCATATTCTTGTGTTTGCTCGTGTTCAACGTTCATTAATAATCATATAATGTATACATATATATATATATATATATATATGTGGTTTTGTATTTGTAGAGCAACCCCATTATTATAAAAATGCCCTTACACCAAGGGCAGCAGTGTGGGTATATAGAATAGGAAAGTTAAAAAAAGGTAAAGGTAACCCGCGGATAACTATCCTTTGGCGTGTCCGCCCTCAGGTGCGGTACTCATCTCCGTTACAAAGCCCTGGAGCGCCAGGGGTGCCACTTCAAGAGTGACTACATCCGTGGAGGGGGGGCCGGCCCCTCAAGGCATAATGCCCTACACGGAGCCCTGTTACCTTCCCACGTTATTGTGGTACCCATTTACGGACCAGATGAGGATGGACTGCTGGGTTGGCAGGAGGAATGTGGCCCTAATCTGTTGCTCAAGGAGACTACGTACGTATAACCGAGTAGCTGGGATTCGATCCTCCAACCTTCAGATTAGAAATCGAACATCGTAACCACTCGGCCACAAGCCAGATGGGATAGCCCAGTGTTGTGGTGGGGCGTGCGCGCTACGTGCCGAGTGCCTGTGGTGTACATGGGTTAGGTTGGGGGGGCAGGTGACCTAAGCCAGATGGGATAGCCCAGTGTTGTGGTGGGGCGTTCTCGCTACGTGCCGAGTGCCTGTGGTGTACATGGGTTAGGTTGGGGGGGGGCAGGTGACCTAAGCCAGATGGGATAGCCCAGTGTTGTGGTGGGGCGTTCTCGCTACGTGCCGAGTGCCTGTGGTGTACATGGGTTAGGTTGGGGGGGCAGGTGACCTAAGCCAGATGGGATAGCCCAGTGTTGTGGT
>JASANF010014197.1:0-36171 GCA_030248245.1 Trissonchulus sp. WLG1_4
GAGGGGTCCAGTACCGCTTTGTAGGCTGCAAATTTGGTGCAATGGCCTACCCGGATCTTTGCTAGTAACACAGAGTCGGCCCTTGTCAGGCCGTTTTCCTGACTGTCGAAACCCTGCCGGTATATTTCGGCCAGGTTGTCCCGCCGGGGGGGCGGGTCACAGAGACAACTGAAAATTGTTGCTTTGGCTTCTTTGGTTGCTGTTGTTATTGGTAATTCCGAAATGGCACCATTGTTTGCACGAGCCGCATTGCACTGACTTGTGTGACCATTTGACCATTTTCAGACAGACCGGGCAGGACCATGGGCCCAGGTTCAGGTTGATGCCGGCTATGAAAAGCAAAAGAAGGATCAGCAGCGCCGGCATGTGCTGGCCCTTCTTGAAAAACCCGTATTGACGCTTGATAGTTCGTTTTGGGGACCTGGTGGGAGGGGATTGGCTGACTGCCAGACGGGTGGGGGGTGAAAGGGTTTCTTGGGTGGGGGGGGGGAGAGGTTCGGAGCCCTTTGCCCACAGAACTCGAGCATATACGCCACTGCATAAGGCATTTAAATTTTGGGAGCTTGTAGTCAGAGAAATATTACTATCTAAAACACGGGTAAACTAAATTATCTAAAACACAAATACTATCAATACACCCCACTGTTATAATTTTAATCGTAACGGCACTAGAGAGGGAGGAGGGAGGGCACCTGTAAAAATTCTGATCCTGATGTGACTACTTTTTGAAATTTCAGATTTTTTCTATTGAAGAGTGGGTTAACACAGCCAGTGCCCGTCGACCTGTGCGCAGATAATCTGACGACTTTTTGTCCCGTTTGCCGACTATTTTCCCGTTGACTCCAGTTTATGCTGAGCTGGTCCGAAAATGAGCAGCTATCTGTCTCCACTGACCCACTCAGGGTTCGATCTGACATCGTGAGTTTAAACATAAATGAGACACTTAAAATGTTTGACTAAAGATCCATATATATTGAATATACATACATATATGATATATGTATATTTTTGACTGTGTGACGTGTGTATGTAATATGTATCACAGGTTTGCTAGCTTTTGGACCCTTCTGGACCGATTGTGTGTATAATTTCTGGTGTTTATTAATTTTTTTAATATTATTTTGATTATTTTTCAATTTTTTACGAGGCGGCTCTAGTCGAAAACTAGCATTTTTTAACGAAATGCGCTAATATGTGCCGTTTGCGTCAAAATTGCAATTATATATGTATAAGTGTATTTTAACACATTTCAAGAAATCGAAAAGTATATATATATATATATATATATATATATACCCCACGAAATTTTTTCTGGTTACGCCACTGTATATAATATACGTACAAACATATATATGTCGTATCGTAACAGTGTTTTTTTGCGTAAAAAAGTGCGAAATGGAGCACTTTTTTTCTGAAATTTCGCACTTTTTCTTAGCTATGTGCGTCCCGTGACGCATTTTCTTTCGGCTGAGGCTGAACGATGTCATAGCCGATTTGGCGAAAAAGTGCCGAAATTAGCATTTTTGTTGCGAAATTTTCGAAAAATTTTCCACTCTCCAGTGAACAACATTTGGCCCCAAAATATAACTTTTTTCCCGTTTTTTTCTGGGGGCTGCCGCACCCACGCTCCTGCAACTTTATATACGGTTTAATATTTATTATAATTCTCTTTCCTCAAGCCCTATCAATATTACTATATCGGTATATATACTAACTTGTGCAGTTTCTATTTGTTTAATCCACTGTCTCATTTGTCGTTTCGTCTGCCTTAATGTAGTAAGACGAACACTTGTAGATTTAAACGTCAGTATGTATATGCTGCTAAGTTTACGTTCCCTTGGAGTGGCGAATTGCCATTTGTGCTATTGTGGAAGTATTCGACTTCGACAGAGCATTTTACAACTTTTGGTGATAAAACGGGCTTTCTGTGACTTGCTGAATCACTAGAACATAACACAAAAGTCATAAATGCAAACCAAAAAGGTGTGTATATGTCAAGTTAGGCGAAAATTTTTTTGAAAATTTTTTCATTTTTGAAAAAAATGTGTGCGCCTCAGAGACTGGATCCGGATCCGGATCCGGCAGAAATTCTGGATCCGGTCGATCCGTATTAGCTTTCCAGCAAAATACCGACATTGACAGGATATTTTAGTCCCTATTTGAGACCGCACTGTAAAGCGCATATATATTGAATAATTTTCAGATGCCGAGACATTATGGCCAAATTCATAGTTATTTAAGGTCCCAGCTCCCAGAATTTATAAGTTAAACTCAGCTTTCGCACACTCTTACTTAAATTCTAGGGCGTACCCAGGGAAGGAAAGATGGGGGCGGCATTCCCCATCCCCCGAAATTTTTTCACAGTGAATTTTAACACAAGGGTCTTCCCTTTTGTTTTTATTGCCCGGTCGAAAAAAATTTCCGATACGGCTTCAATTGATCAAATCCGGCGTAAAAATAAAAAAGTTTCCCAATTTTTTTCTGGGGGCTGCCGCCCCCAGACCCCTGCGACTTGTGGTTACGTCTACGTGGTCTTCCATTTTTAATTTTTATTTTTAAATTTCCATTTTTACGTGAATAATGAAAAAATGCATTTTAACCCATTACAAAATATAAAAAAATCATTCCCCCGAGATTTTTTCTAGGTATATATATACGCCACCGCTTAAAGATAAAGTTGAAAGCCCAAAAATCGTATATATAATTGGGGACGACCAGTGCCATAATAAAGTGATTTTCACCTAAAACACGCGCTTAGATTGCATTATAACCGCTGTACCACTTTTTTTCAAAATGACGCGAAAAAATTTGGGCACGTGCGTTAGACGACGCAAAATTTTTGACAAAAAAACAGTGTCGTAATCTATATAGTAGCTTAAAATTCAAGAATGGGTTCTGAGTTGCATCCTGTATATAAAAAAACTAAATCACTAACGTATATTGGCATATTTTCAGGCAAAATTTTATTGGGGGGGGGGGGGCGCTATGGGGGGGAGGGCAGCCCCCCCCCCATATGGATGGGGGGGGGGGGACGTCGACCAAAATGGGGGGGGCGCACCAAATTTACGATATATTCCAAATTTTACACGAAAAAATGGTTAATATACAGTTATTACGTTTTAATACAATATTATAGCTATGCTAATGCTAAATTAAGTAAAAAAAGGACCCAAAAACTCGACGAACACAACATCGCTACCGCTAAAAAGTTGCTAAAACGTCCTTCCGGAAAAAATGTTGGGCTATGGGGGGGCACCCCATATGAGATGGGCGCGACCAAAATGAAGGGGGCTGCGACCAAAATTAAGGGGGTTCCGGTTCCGGACCAAATGGGGGTGGGGCGCCCCCCCCCAGCCCCCCCACTAAAAATATGTCAGGTATATACTATATAGTTAGTTACTCGTTTGGACCGATACGGTATGTTATGTTTGAACTGCGGACTACTTTTTGTCTTACTGGTTTTATCTAGTTTTGGTGCTGTACTTGTACGTATATATTATATACATTCATAGCTTTGTTATGCGTGTGCCCAGCTAACTACGTATATATACGAGCAAAATTCAGCACCTTGAGTGCCGACAAAATCATTGAGGTTTGCTGAAAGGTGGCAGTGCAATTTCCCAGCAAAATCTAAAAGGGCCGATAACATTGGGGAAGCTACAGCGGCCGCAACTTTCGTGGGAATGCTCTGTATGTATGAATGCGTATACGTATATACGCAGCATATAATGCATTAAAGCCATTTATATAATATGTTTGTGATTGGTTAGAAATAGAATTGAAAACTTCTTGGAAAGAAAATTCAACTTCATTTTGTTCCAGGTTAACCTCGCCTGTTAAGTACTTGATTTTTTTAAAGCCTACTTTTCAAAATTCTCACTTAGCGGAAACGTTTTTTTGTTTATGTATTCGACTAGACTAATAGGTATACGTAATATACTAGCTTTGAAAAAATAGTATTTATATACTAGCAGATCTCTGGGGCGAATTAAGGGTGGATACCGGGGTTCCGCCATGTGCGATTTTTCCATTTTCTTTAGCTAGTTTTTGGCTACCCCCTAAAACATGTTTAGTGAGTACTGACATGAACCCTGTACCAGCGTTAAGTTAAAGGTTAGGTCCAAGCCTCAGTGAGATATAAATTTAGTTTTTAGTTTAAAGACTTAATAACTTATAGAATAGTGCTTTAGGATTCACATGAGTCACGAAGTAGAAGGCACATATTATGTATATACGTACCACCGGTGGCGTATATATATACTTAGAAAAAAATTTGAAGGGGTGAATGACTTAGTTTTTTTGTAATATATACATATGTAAGTTAAAATGCATTTTTTAGCAATCTTAACACTTAAATTCGCATTACAAACAAACGCTAGATCAATAAGCACAAAGTTGCAGGAGTCTGGGACTCTGGGGACGGCGTTCTCCAGAAAAATATTCGAGATGTTTTCAATTTTTAGGCCGAATTTGGTCAACTGGAGACGTTTCAGAAATTTTGTTGGCAGGGCAATATAAACCAAAGGGGGGACCCGGTGTAACAATTCACGGGAAAAAATTTTCCGGGGGTATCTATTTACATATATATACACGCCCTTGCGCACCACATCCATATGCGGTCACGTCATGTTTTTCGTCACCATGTGTGTATATATATAAGCCAGGCCCGATCCCAAGGTGTGGTTTGCTTAGCAAAGCATTTTGTTGCGCGCTTTTAATTTCATTTCGATTTTGGCACCTTGCGCAATTTCCTCTTTTTGGCTATTTGTTACTCGTCGAGAAAGCATTTTAATTTTAAAGTGGCACCTGTGTAAAGCTTAATACACTGCTGGTTAGTTTTGAAAAGAATTCAGAGGCATATATTTTGATATTTTTATTATTGCTGGCACTTTTTCCAACTTTTTGCAGGGTAAAAGGTAAAAAAAAAAAAAAAAAAAAAAAAAAAAAAAAAAAAAAAAAAAAAAAAAAAAAAAAAAAAAAAAAAAAAAAAAAAAAAAAAAAAAAAAAAAAAAAAAAAAAAAAAAAAAAAAAAAAAAAAAAAAAAAAAAAAAAAAAAAAAAAATTATATTTTTATATATATATGCAAATTAACTCAAAGTGCAGAATCTTTTTTTGCTGATATGTAAATCGTATATGCAGAATAGTGTGTAATAGTTCGATCATACTTCTCTCTTGTGATGTTAATTGATGAATTCTGATAATAGTTGATGAAGTTAATTTAATTCCACTAAGTCAGGATTACTGAGGGAGCGTCCGCTAGGGGTAAAAGAGTAGGGGTTGGTACACGCTTGTGCACAATTTAGCATTCGAATGTGTTTTAGCGTTCTAATGCAAGTATTTTTTTGAGCTCGGCACTTAAAAAATATGCATTTTTCATGAAATTTTAGCGATTTTTACCTGAAGCTTGGTCCAAAATTGCTGATATGGCTACTTTTCGGCCAAAAACAGAGGTAGACTGGTAGAGACGGCGTCATATCTTGGGGGAGCGGAGCGGTGAGTGTCAAAAATTAGTAGTCTTAGCAGGAAAAGGGGGGTCCGGTCCGGTCTCTCTCTCGTGAGTCCGCATGTGTCAACTTGAAAATAACCATTCTGAATTACCCCCCTTTTGAGAATCGTGTGAAAATCCACCCCATGTGATATCCGGTTGTAAAATCTGAATCTGTCTAACTGTCTCCTTTGTATATAGTGGTGTGGGAAAAAACCGTACGCGTTTTGCGGGGAAAAAACTCTAGTGCTTCCTGGCCGACCCTTTAGACATAGGTTCTTTTTGAGTATGTAGGTGGAAAGCGCATTCCAAACTGACTTACCACACGAATTTTTGTGCAGTTCTGAGACCTGTAGTATTTTTTATGAAATAGCAAAATTGCGGATGTTGAAAAATTTCAAAGTGACAAAATTTTAGAAAATTTATGACTTGTCATAATTTTTCACAGAAACACTTTTGGCGAACGCCGTTTGCATTTTTCAAAAAAGTTACCTCTCCTCTATACTTCTAAAGCTCAAAAATAGTGAAAAACGTTGTGGTTGACCTGTGACTGTTCAAAGTTTGTGCGGGGAAAAACCCTATTTTGTTTGGTGACAATTTTTGGCTGAACTCACCCATTGTTGCTACAAAAGTTAATTCATTGGCGCTAAAAACATGCGTAGACTTCATTGAAACCGTTTATTGGGCCGCTAAACGTGGTTTTTCGTCGTTTTGGCCCATACACCGACACCCCTTAGGAAACCTGTTTTGGTGATGTTTCACCAAAATTTGGTTTTTTTTGCAATATTTACGTTTTAGCTGCTGCGTACCACTTAAAACCATGAATGATAGACGCGGGCGGTGTTTGTCCACAGTTTCTAACGTAATAAGCGCAAAAATATGTTTTTAATGCTTTTAAATAGGGAAAAATGCATATTTGGGCGGAAGTCATTTCAGCCAAAAATGGTCGATTTTTGTAGAATCATTGTGAGTCACATGGGTGTCGGAGAAACGGTTTTTTGAGTCCATACCGCAGCCTAAGAGTTGTAGAACACGATGAAATTGTGTCTATACTCACTGCTATTAGAACAACCAGAAAAAGTGATAGGTTTTTCCCCCGCATTAGGGGTTTTTTCCCGCATAAGGTTTTTTCCCCGGAGGTTTCGAGACTCATACTCAGAAACGTGAGTAGTTAGAATCCATTTTATTAGTGCAACAGTTAGGCGAAAGATGGCCGTTATAACAGCCGCGAGCATTAATGGATCCGATGTATGTGGAGTACAGGACGATCCGAAAAGTTGAAAATAGGTTTTTTCCCGCACCACTATACGATTAGCTCAAGTCTGATTGAATCCTGTATACAGGATTGTTAGATTAGGTTTATGTCTGATTTAATTCATGTCGCGACTCACAATAAAGATTAAGGGTCGCTGGTGCATCACCATTCATCACAGAACAAAGGAATGTGGATTATATTGCTGGTTCGCTGCAGCAATTTGCTGCATTTTAGTAACATGATGCAAAAATGCTGTTTATGAATATTGTTTCCCAATATTGTAGTAGATTGACAATTACGCAACTTTACTACATGCAGTTTTAAATTCAGGTGTATAGTGTCTGAAAAGTTTTCGACAAAGTTCATATTTGTAAACTTGTTCATTTAGGAGTTTTTGTCCTTTTTTACTAAATTATTACACTATTTACAGATGTTGTTACATTCATGCTTTTATTTAGATTATGTAGTTGTGTGGATACTATTTGTATATATGTACATATATAATGTATAAGGCTTTAGGCTTTAAGTAGACTTTTTTAGCTGTAGCAATTTTTTTAGTTTTTTTTTTTAGTATAAAATAAATTTAATGGATGGGACAAATCTCTAGTGCGACTTCATTTATTTTCGGTTAGGAGATGAGATATGTAAATAATAAATGTATATATATATATATATAAAAGCTTTGTAGTATTTATTTATCCTTTTTGGTTCCTTCATATGGGATATATATATGTATATACCGGGTTTTAGTTTAAGGGTCCCTTATTAATTTTAGGAGAGGTCACCATTACAGATTGTTACTCGTCCAAAGATTTAGCCATGATATTTATATATATGTATGTAGTTGAGTAGTCAGTCAAGCATCATAGTAGGTATATATTTAATGGGTTTGTTATTGAATTTCTAAGTCTGGTAGACTAAGGTGCATAAATGACAAATGTAGGTAGATACAAATTGTTCCTAAACTAGGTCACTTTCTCTCGTGGCGTTCGTGTCATCTGTTGAACAGATTTTGATTTATAGATATTTTGTGTAGCTGCTCCTCTCAAGTAACTGTGGTCGCCACCCGTTCTTAATTCTTTGTCATAAGTATATACTTAATCTTATTTAACATCATCATTTGGGCTTCTGATGGTAAGAAAAAATGAGATTATGACTTCGAATAGAATTTTTCAAAAGTTCAAGGGTTAGCTTTTGGCTAAAAACACCAACTAGTTTTGTTTGTTTTGTATATATATGTTTGTAAGTCTATTGTACTGGATAAGCTAAAACTTTATATAAGTAAAGGCGAAGTTTATTTATAAAATTTATATAGATACATATATTTGTATATTGTATGTATTATTCAAGCTTATAAAATATATATAAGGCCGGGGATGTCATTTCAGCCGGCAATATCACTAAAAATTTGTAGCCATGATAGCGAAGGCCAAATTTGCGGAATGCAGCTTATATACTTATAAGATTATCTTGTATGTCAAGTTTTATTGCATAACATTCTGTGACGTTCTATTATTAATCAAATAAATTTTCTAATAAAGTTTTTGATGAGAGTCAAACTTGGTTCATATTTGTCCTAGAACATAGAGACAAGGACAAGGGCATATTTTAAACGAATATTGTGGAAAATAGCCACAACCATTTTGCTAGATTTATCCAACACAAAGTGGACTGACCTCAACTTTGTTAATGCAAAAAACCGTTACAATTGATAGGCCAGCTGTTTTGGAATCGCTTTGGGACAAAACGATAAGGTTAAATATATATAAGGACAGGTATATATGAAATATAAGTGAGATAAGGTCAATTATAAGGACAAGTATGAGCCGGGCTTTAGTGTGATTTCTTTGCTTCAGGCGTCACCATGGCGGGGCGAGCCTGTACCGCACCCGATCGGCGCCGGACCTGTTCGTGCCCAACCGCATATCCCACCACCACCTCCCCCTCCTCCTCCGGCGCCCTCAGCCCGCAAAGCCAACCCGGTAAAACGAAAAGAGATTAAGGGGGGGGGGCTCCCTGAATAGGTGAAAATTTTAAGTTCTCTGATTCGCTTCAAATTTGCACACAATGTAGCCCCAGGGAAGGCGCATCGCAGATGTAACAAACTGAAACCAATGCTTTTGCCAATTTGTACTAGGGGCTCCCAAAAATTCAATTTTACGTGTAAATCATAGGCGCAAAAAAAGTTTTTTGTGCTCACAAAGCGTTCCTTTACTCGAAATTTTTGTTAATACTGACGAAGCTGATTTTTACATGATTCGATAGCCTAATGTCATATCTCAACCTCTATGATTCATTTTTTGAAATTTTTACCATGACCTGAGCAGTGACGCCAAATGTAAAATCATTCAAATTTGGCGTGCCCAAAAAACAGCCATTTTTTCACATTTCGCCCTCGATTTTAGAATTGAAAGTGCATATCAAAAATCCGGATCATACGATTTTGCGCATGCATGTGGGCTGCTACTATGCCAAGTTTCAGCCTGATTGGCTTGATGTGGTTTGTGTTAGAACTGTTCAACAAAGGGCTACTTTTAGGCTTTTTTCGGACTTTTCCCTATGTAAATACACTGACGAACGCACTGAACCAAAAGTGCACCTTCAAGCTTAATTGTTCTCATCTGACGTTGGGGTGCCTTGGGGGAGTAACATTATGTGAAAATAAGCAAAATTGGAGAAGTTTGATTTTTGACCTGGGTAGCCCCCCCCCTTGAGGGGCTAAGGATTTAGGGTTGATTCATGCTTACTGAGCAACCTTAAGTTTTAGTGTTTGTTTAGCCCTAATTGTTTTTTAGTCCTGACGTCTGGATAAAAATTGTACCTCCTGATCGGTTTGGTTTCCATAAACTAATTTGAGTTACCGAAAAAAGCGAGCCATTTGTGGCTTTTTGTGGCCAGTTTTGTTAGACATGCTAGGTTTGGGCTGTGGCTTCTTTAAGATAAATGGGCTCCTACACGGGGTCTCGGGCTGGTGGAGGGCTTGACTAGGATTTTTTAAAATTTTAGTGAGGCTTGTCAGGATTTGGGGGCTTGAACTGACAATAACGCAAAAATTTCCAATTAATTTTAGCCCAAAAATGGCACATTTTTGCAAAATTTTAATTTTTTAGCGATGTTTTAGCTTCTTGCTCAGTCTGGGGCAATTTTTGAGTTTTCCGGCACATTTTTTAACACCAAGGAAAGGAGGCTTGTCCCGATGGGTCAAATAAAGGTGCAGTTAAGGTGGTAGTTACGTTTTCGAAGTTTTTGTAATAATTCAAAAGTTACTTGACAGAACATAAGTAATTTGGCACGGACATTGCGAATGTAATTAGCAATATTTCAGCTAATTTTGGCATTGATTCAAACTTTTACCGCCTAGTTTATAGCTCAAAAACTGGATTTTTTTGTGTATTTTTTGAGGACTTTGAGGAATTGTATGCAAATTTTTGTGGCTCTTACACCACTCAGAAAAGCCATTCAAAAAAGGTCTAACCCATTTTATTTTAAGAATAATTTCAGCTAAAATACGACATATTTCTGTAAGTCGTTCTAGGCGATCTGTAACTTTGAAGTTTTTTACCTCAATTCTGACTTCTCATGCCAATATCACAAAATACCAATAACCACCTGGTACCATAATCTACATGTATATAGTCCCTTATGCATCCATTATACCCGCAAAATTTGGTTAGTATATGCCACAGCAGCCAAAAGCATTGGCAGTGTTAATAAACCCCTTCAAAAATTGCAAATTTTCAAAAAATCCGTCATTTCTGAGTACAATGAGTGATTTCAGTTGAAGTAACCAATATCCTGTTCCGTTCGTAAGATTGCAAAGAAAGCATATTTGACAGTAGCCAAATAAATTTGCCCTATACCTTTGTAACCGGGTATTCAGACTTGAGTGCACTTAATACTGACCGTCTAGGGCCGAACACCCGATTACACTGGTACCGTCGCAGCCCATAGCTGCACTTTACCAGGTTCGTACATTGCGTTGTGACTTAAGCTTAACTTAGTACAAAAGGGTACACGAGAACACAACTTACAGTTTGGTTTTATTTAACGCACAAGTTGGCAACAGTGTAGATTCGGCGTTGACTCGGGCCTCTAGCAGGGCTAGTTTGGTAAAAAGGGGAAGGGGAAGTGGACTGGAAGAGCAAGCTGTAGCAGTGAGTCGAGAGCTGAGGAGAACTAACTGATTTGCAACTGTGCGCGGTTTATATAACCGCTTTTGCGTTCTCATTGAGCTTGATTGGCTTAATTATTTTAGCCGATCAGCAATCAGAACTTGGGTCGTTTGGCCAATCACAATTAGCCACTTTTGATGCGGCTCCAAGAATCTTTAGTTTTTATGTCGTTCTAACTTTGTTTCTCATGCTGGTGGTTTTGGAAGTTTGCAATAAACTAGTTTTTTATGGAATTTTACTTCCAAAATTAGCCTTTTTTAATAATTTCTCACCAGTTTTCTCATGTTGCTTATGCATAATTTCCGCGTGATCAAGCTCGCGCTAGGACGTCGATGGTATCTTACGGTAGTTACTGTAGTTGTAGGCGGGGCATTCTAGTACAGTAGTTAGTCATACTGTAGGTCAAGCGGGTTCGTAGCTACCGTATGTCTAATTCTACCGTACTTGTTTATGACTTAGATACATTTTGTGATGGTCTCGACTTGAGAAATTTTTGGACTTATTTGCATAAAAGTTTTCGGGGTTCATTAGGCGGAAGGGGTACTGTTACACCTTTATCGAATTGAGTGAAAAGGTTGATTATTTTTTTAGTTACAGCCTACAAAAGTCATAAAAACTGCTGTTTCTTGACTTTTTAGAAAAAATTGAGGCAAACTTTTGCTCACTGTAAAAATCTGCTAAATTATTACGTTTAGTTAAGCATACCAGCACTTTCGCAACACATCAACGTGCTTTTGGTATAAATTTCTTGACTGTATGCGGAATTTTTTTACCACAGTGAAGAAATAACGAAATACGGGGGAAACTGCTTAAAATTGAGCTGATGAGCTTCACCAAAATAGTTGGCGTGCACACTATGAGTAACATCAACTCTTGAAAATTTGTAATTTTGTACAAAATACGTTGATTAATAATATGCAAAAGACCGCTTGTAAATTGATTTAGTATTGCTACAAAATAGAACATTGAAAAAAGCTGCGAAAACGTAACTACCACCTTAAGTCAGTGTCTGTTGTAGACTGGTGGCGTGGCGCCGTCCCGACCTCTCGGCGGAGTTCAATCGCGTGCGCCAGCAGACGTACAGTCGCAGCCCGTCGGCCGTGTTCTCCGTGCGCACCAGCAACGGCACGCGCCTCCACTACTCCCGCCCGCAGACCACCAACCGATACAGCCACGTCCCGCTATATCCTATGGACGTGAGTCATGGCCAAATATAGGCTGTTATATAGAGTGAGACACTATTATGTACTCTTGATATTAGGGATAACGTGGTCCGCATTTGTAGGTTGGGGAAGTGAGGGGGGAGGACCCTTCGCCTAAATCTCTAGTCACAGGGGCGTGAGACAGTTCTGTCGGAGGCAAGAGGAAGATAGTCTTTACGTTAAAAGTTTTGGGTTGCCGTCCAGTTGCGAAGCAAAGGCAACCCATTTGTATCTGAAATGTCTGTTATTATTATTATCAATATTACAAGTCTAGTGCGCCTAGTTCGTCCAAATATATACGTGAGGTGCAGGGTTGGCAAGTCTCGGGTTTGCAACCGAGACCGAGACCGAGACCGAGACCAAGCAACCGAGACCACCCAAACGAGACCTACGAGACCGAGACCAGCCCTTGGGGGTCCTTTTTTCAAGTTTCAATTTTAAAAATTTGAAATACTTTGAAATGTGAAAAAATAGTGATTAAGTTACAAAAAGTGACCATCAGGTTAGGTTTATGAGTGTATGAGTTGTGAAGTTGCGAGAAACTTAACATTGTAAACGACCGCAAGCATGAGAGTAGGTGATTGACAGCCGGACTATAGGATTATTTTTCCGCAATTCTGTCAACTTTTGGAATGTTTTAAAAGTTTCGCACACTTTTTTGCATACCACGGTGTGTTTTATAGTGCATTGCATATATTTGCACTTTGACAGTCTGACTCAGGTGCAGACATAGAATCGTCCGTGCTGGTGCAGTGGTGCTACTATCAGAAGTGCTAATAGGAGCATCATCACGGACCAGAAAAGTTTCTCTAGCTGACACAGTTAGGTGGGGGGGGGGGAGGTTTGATGCCTCAACCACTCCATAGCCCAAAAAGCATTTGATTGTGCTTGGTTTTTTCAGATACTTGATGCTTTGACATGCGTTGAGAGGTTGGGGCTCAAGAAATTCAATTAAACTGCCACCCAATTCGCGCTTCGTAACGTTGCTGAAACCAGCAAATTTTTAGTTACAAATCATATACGAAGTTAGCACTGTTTGGTAAATGATGGTCAGTATTTCTATATACTGTTTAACATTATGTTTGAGTGGTTCCACATACAAATGCAATATCGCTAAGTCAGACAACCCATTCTATGTAGCTCAAACTTTAATTAATAGCTTGATGTACAAAGTTTAAACTTGAAGTTAGTTTGCCCGTGAACTGACATTCTTCTGCAGCAGACAGTTTTGACCATTCCATGCTTGGCATTGTATTTGGAATCTTAAATTATAAAAAAATCTTCGTGATCGTAAAAAATTTTGAAAACTTCTAGCCTCATCTGAAATACCGAGACCACCCTATGGCAGGTCTCGGTTTTCCTACCGAGACCGAGACCGAGACCGAGACCAGCCTAGTCTCGGGTTTTTTACGAGACCGAGACCGAGACTGCCAACCCTGGTGAGGTGATATCACTTGGTATTTATCGACAACATTTAAATTTGACGTAAAAATAAGTATGTTTACAACTCTGATTAGCATTGATTGCACGCATAAACTACTAATTTCAAGCAAGCCCACACTGGCTGGAAATAGATTGCGCATCTTTTGTGAATCGTCAAAGATGAATTATTTTTGCACAATGAATAAAGACAAAAAATTGAAAATTTGCACCGGCCCAGAGTCGAACTGGGGGCTTCTTGTTTGGTGTAACAAATCACATACAAACCACACTGCGCCACCGGTGCTGCTGAACGTTTTCGTTTGAAATGTCATTAAATGGGTAAGTTACTGTACTGATTTAATGAAATTGGTAAATAAATTCAAAAGTTTTAAAATGTGAACCAATTTTGGTTAATACGCATAAGTGTGTTAACAAACATAACTTGATCTATTCACTGGTATACTCAAATCCCAATTGTATTTATCATTTTGCTTAGGATAGTTTAGATCCTATTAATTATTAAAAAGCTTGGTATGCTGAGTTTTGATACAACTTTTTTTGATGTAATACTTTATGGATGTGAACCAAACTTTGGTGGGGGGCAGGGTTGGCAAGTCTCGGGTTTGCAACCGAGACCGAGACCGAGACCGAGACCAGGCAACCGAGACCACCCAAACGAGACCTACGAGACCGAGACCAGCCCTTGGGGGACCTTTTTTCAAGTTTCAATTTTAGAAATTTGAGATACTTTGAAATGTAAAAATTTTGTGATTAAGTTACAAAAAAGTGACCATTACGTTGTATGAGTGTATGACTTGCGACGTTGCGAGAAACGTAACATTGTAAACGACCGGATGCATGAGAGTAAGTGATTGACAGCCGAACCCGGAGAATAGGATTACTTTCCTATTATCAAGAGTACATAATAGGAAGAGTATGACACTCTTCCTATTTTGCCTACGGGCGTGCGTCCAATGCGCAGCGCGAAATAGCCCGTTTATGTACGGTTTTGAGGGGGGGGGGTACCCCCCCTCAACTGAAGACCCCGTGCTCAACTGAAGGGGGGTACCCCCTACTCAGTTCGATACCCCGTGCTCAACTGAGGGGGGGGGGTACCCCCCCTCAACTCAGTACCCCGTTTTCAGTTGAGGGGGGGGGGGTACCCCCCCTTCATTTCAAGACACTGACAAAGTCTTTGCGCTACCCCCCCTCAGTTCTGTACCCCGTCTTCAGTTGAGGGGGGGGGGTACCCCCCCCCTCATTTCAGCACATCAACAAAAGTCCTTGTCAGTGTCTTGAAATGAGGGGGGCTACCCCCCCCTCAACTGAAGACGGGGTACTGAGTTGAGGGGGGGTACCCCCCCCCTCAGTTGAGCACGGGGTATCGAACTGAGTAGGGGGTACCCCCCCCTCAGTTGAGTACGGGGTCTTCAGTTGAGGGGGGGATACCCCCCCCCCTCAAAACCGTACATAAACGGGCTATTTCGCGCTGCGCATTGGACGCACGCCCGTAGGCATAATAGGAAGAGTGTCATACTCTTCCTATTATGTACTCTTGCTATTATTTATTCTGTCAACTTTTTGTAATTTTTAATAAGTTTCGCACACTTCCTCGCATACCACTGGGTGTTTTATAGTGCCTTGCACACATTGGCATTTTGACAGTCTGACTCAGGTGCCAGCTTAGAATCTTCCATGCTGGAGCAGTGGTGCTACTGTCAGAAGTTCTGATGCGAGCACCATCACGTACCAGAAAAGTTTCTCCCGCTGACACAGTTATGTGGGGGACAGGTTTGATGCCCCAACCACGCCATAGCCCAAAAAGCTTTTGATTGTGCCTAGGTTTTTTTCATATATAAACTCAACGTTTTGACATTCGTTGAGAGGTTGGGGCTCAAGAAATTTAATTAAACTGCCACCCAATACGCGTTTCGTAAAGTTGCAGAAGCCAGCAAATTTTTAATTACAAATCAGCTACGAAGTTAGCACTATTTGGTAAATGATGGTCAGTATTTTTACTGTTTAACATAATATGCTTGAGAGGTTCCACATACAAATGCAACATCACTAAGTCAGACAAACCTTCTAGCTCAAACTTTAACTAATAGCTTGATGCACAAAGTTTAAACTTGAAGTCAGTTTGACGAATGCCGGTGAACTGACGTGTCTGCAGCGGACAGTTGTGACCATTTCATGCTTGGAATTCTATTTGGAAACTTACATATTGTAAAAAAAATTTCGTGATTTTAAAAAATTTTGAAAACTTCAAGTCTCATCTGAAATACCGAGACCACCCTATGGCAGGTCTCGGTTTTCCTACCGAGACCGAGACCGAGACCGAGACCAGCCCAGTCTCGGGTTTTTTACGAGACCGAGACCGAGACCGAGACTGCCAACCCTGGTGGGGGGACCCCCCTATGAGTAGTTGTGCCACCCACCTTGGTGACCCACTTACCCCGCGGGGGGTCGGGTCACGTACTCACGTGACCCTCAAAAATGAGGGGGTCCTCAGGGGTCAAATTTTCGAAATTGATATTTTCATCTTTCTGGGGGTAATTAATTTGAGCCCCTGAACACTAATCCGAGGTCTATTTTTGCTTAGAACCCTCGTGGACCCAAGCAAGGCCCCCTCCCTAGGGTACCAAGCACCAGAGGGCCAAAGGGGTCAATTTTTCGAAATTGAGATTTTGATTTGATGTTTCTAGGGGTAATTCGAGCTGCTGAACACGAGTAGAGGGTTTCCTGCCTGTTTCCTGGTAGAGGGTCCTCTATCTAGAATAGAGGGTCCCCTGCCTCCGTCGGCAACCCGTTGTAGCCACTCCACTAGTTTTATTTTTGTTTATTTTTTCTTATCTTTTGTCCCTTTCGTACTATCTTATTGAGTGTATTTTAGCAAAAATGGCATTTTGATAAAATTGATTTTTACGTAAAATTTGGGCAAAAATAGTCAAAAGAGCTATGTTTTTTTGGCTACAGTCACGGTGAAAAACTGTCCATTTTGAGGGAAGCGAAGGTTAAAATGCTTCAGTGTTGGTATATTATGAAGATGTCTGAAAACAACTAAATTTATTGTATAATATTTTAAATAAATTTATTTATTTACATTATGTCAAAATGTGTGAGAGCGATAGGGGGGGGGGGGGGATGGGGAGGACCCCCCAAAATCGAGAGGGCGGGGAGGGCCCAATAATTCGGGCAAAAATCAGTAAAAATGGCACTTTTTAGGAAAATTTTGCTAAATTTAGAGTACTTTTGGTCGATCAGATGAGGAGGGTCCCCAAAATTTGGCCGGAGAGGCCCCCCAGAATTTTGACCCCACAACTACATGTATGGTCAAAATGTATAGCATTCGGATGATTTTCACCCTTCGGAACTGAAAGGGCTTTTTTCTCAAGACATTTTTAAGTATAGAAAGAGAACACTTCTAAATTGTTCCAAGACACCAAGACCTTTGGATATCTATTGCATTTTTATTACCGCCTTTTTAAGCCAATTTTTCCAGAAGATTTGCTATCTTTACTTTTTTGTCGGTTTTAGGTGAAATTCTTACTCCACGTTTCAATTTTTTTGGAGGCTTCTGCGTCTCTGCGTTAGTGACTAAAAAGATACGCTTGATACCAGTTTTAGTGTGACTGTATGCTCATTGTAAGTAAGTTAGTGGCTGCAAACTGAACAGAAATAATGGCGCTTTTTATTCACTAACTAATGAATAAATGTAGGACAAACTAAATTTTACAATTTTACATTTTTAGAGAATTATAATTTGATTTGACAGTATTCGTGTTTTCTCTCAAATGAAATACGGGGGAATCATTATCAAGCTAGGGTATACGTTTCTTATTGTTTTATTATGTATTCAGTATAATGGCCATTTCTATTACTATTTTTGCCTGAGATTAATATTTCAGTTGCTTCTAAAACATTTTTGTCAGTTCCATACGTTTTGGCTAATTATGTATAAACGAAGACGTCAAGCTGACATATATACTTTTTCTTTTCAGTTCATTACTTATATTTTCACAAGTTTCAATAGTTTGAGAAAAATATGCTGAGCTAAAGAGTCATAATCAGCCAATTGAAAAGTTTGTTTTACCCAATGAAAAGTCTGGCAAACTTTTGATGTGTTGAAATTTCATCAAAAACTGGGTTTGGTCGACTTTTATATTCTGACTATTTTACGCGAGTCTATGAGTTTTTAGAATGGGCGGCCAATTTTTTAGGCGGACCTTATGTCGGCTTCTTTATGCTTGGAAAGTTTCCTGAGTTATGCGCATTGGAAAGTTTTTTAGCTGTAGCCAACATGTGCGGTACTCCTTTCAAAAATATCTGAGTATTATGTGTATTTTATATGCTGTAGGATGGGCTTGTAAGGGAAGCATCTTTTAAGTAGCTACTTTATATGCCATGAGTTTGTATAGCTTGATTTTTTATACTTATATACCAATAATTTTGTCTTGGAGATATTTTGTTAAACCTATATTATAGCTTTAATCTGTCTGTTCTATTTTTGACTAGCTACCCCTCTGCTTTTAAGTTTTGAGTTAAGTTTATAAACAACCGCGAGGACAACTGGAACTAGAGTAGAGCAAGGTATCAAGAAGTCGAAAATAGAACAGAGGAGAGTGGAGACTACCTTTACTGAGAAGCAACTAGAGCTCGGGTTTGGGAATGGAAAGACGATATAATTCAAACAAAATTGAGTGCAGAAGTGCTCACAAAAGAGTTGGTTTGATGAACTGACGTTAAGCAACGAATAAAATCGTACATACTTACGAAGCATTCGCAATTCAGATTAACTGGATTATCAACTTGAATAACTAACGGGAAGTCTAGAAAAACGACAGTTTTCTGCTTCAAATTCCACGTACGCTGAGTAAACGTTAGAGTATGCCGTGCCAAGTAAGAACTTCCGGGTTCAAGACTAGACATATTCATTGGCTCAAGCGCCAGTGAGAAACTGAGAAATCGAAAATTCCCCAACAGAACTAGCTAATATTATCAGCTCGAAGACATAGTACTTAAAACTTGAGGACGCACAATTTTTTGCCCTAAATAAAGAAAATTAATATTCTGTCCCTAGCTATGTTTTTATGTAAATTTTTAATGGAGATAAGTTTCTAGATTTTTCACATTCTATGATTATTACTGTGACTTTTGAGTACATCCAATCCAAGCTCAAAATTGCCAACGAGTGCAGTTGTCGGCTTTTGCACTTCGACCGTAATGAAACTCAATTATTTCGTAAATCCGTCTTTCTTTCCACTAATTTCCATAAACTGATAAGCAGTAGGTTACGGACAACTCAACTGCTTACGATTACGGACATATTTCGTGAATAACTACCTTAACAGTCTATTAGGCTCGGTTCCTTCCCACTGGTTAAGCATAAACAAAACAGCAGGTCTTTGTTCACTTTAGCCAAAGGATTTTCAGTATAGAAACACGAAATAGACTTGTTATTGATTGATTGATTGATTGATTGATTGTTTACTCTATGTTTTTAGTCATTTATACATTTATGGCACTTGTGTATTTCTCATCTCTATTTTATTTTTTAATAGATATTCTTTTTAGTAGTAGGAACTGCGACCGGGCCTTACCACTGAAAATATTATTTTACGTTTGTGGAATGACTTTATATAGAAGATGATGAAAATCTTTGATTGCCATAAACATAGAGGCGACCCGAAAATTTTAACCCGCTTCCTTCGCAAAAGTTGGCTTAAAACTTGGTCGCCAAAATACTGGAAAAGTTGCACATTTTGTCGAATAAGCTTTACAACATCCTTTTGCGAATTTTGCAAGCTCATTTTTTATGAAGTGAAAATGTCTTTTTGTGAAATCTTCACAGCTGTTTCTTCTTAAGTCTCTTTTCTACAGCTGCTACAATCTACTATACTTATACATATAATGTATATAATCTATGCATTATATAGAATATAGATAAATTAATATATTATACACTAAATTTGTGGGTGTGTTTGTCTTTTTATATATTGGCTGATCTGTTAGGTTAAATATATATTTTGTTGCTTGTCAACTTAAATTTTGGTTGTTTGCCCATTTTCGACTTTTCTATTTCCTTTTTGGCTACAGCTCAGCTGATATATACATTTTCCGCTAAGTTGGTATTGACAAGAGAATGTTTGCAAATGTTTTTGGTGGAGTACACTTCCTTTTATTATTTATTGAACGATATCATGCTAGATGGGCTTAAAATTAAGTATCACAGGAGATGAGGTGCCATGGGGAAGATGTATCACGGAGCTATGTTGTCCGTTGAGTTATTTGGCGGATCGGATAAGATCAAGTTTTATTTGTTAAGTATTGCATAGGTGATCGAGGTTTTGAAATTGTAGTGAATTTTTAGCTTTTTTGTACGCAGATAATTGTTTCACTGCGGCTTTGGTATATAAATATTATGTAACTCAATTTTTACTTCGAATTTAGACTTCATTTTTGTGTACGCTTGAACTGTTTGATGGATTATTTTTTTTGTATTCTTTGAAGGATAATATGACATGATACTGTCTAGTAAGTTTTCTGTCGTCTCGTGGAAAATGTTTTTATTCTTGGATGTTTGATACGATTTTGTCTTAAAAAATCAGTGTATCTGTAGTAAATTAACTTTACTAATCAGCTGAACTACATGTTGGTATACACATATATCAGGATAGGTACAAACTGAAGAACTTTTTTTTAACTAGTTGCACAAGTCACACTTTACAACATTCCCCCTTTTCTTAAATTCAAACCCGGTAATTTTGTCTGAAGAATTCGCCCGCAGTTGCGTCATAACCAAGTGGCGGCCTTCGAACGCGGACGGATCTTCTTGGCGGCTGCTCGTGCGGTGTAGGGGCTGTGATTTCAGGATCTGCAGAATAATCAACGGTATCGTAGTAATTATTCTCGGTTGCATGGTCGTCGTTTGGGTATACTAAATCAGACATTTTGCTTTGATCTTGGACTTTGACCAATTTTCTGGCATTCCAAATCTTTCCATTTTCCAATTGAAATGAATACTGACCTTTTGTTTTGATAACTTTGATTGGTTTCGAATAATGAGGGTGACCTTTAGGACTCGTCGGCAGACGATATTTCACCATGTCACCTGGTTGGATAGTAACGCTGCCTCGACGCTGCTCACTCTGAAATTCTTTGTGATATTTTTCGGTTTTTAGTTTCAGATTTTCTTTACTTTGTTTTTGTCCGAAACTGAACGAAGCGCAATTCGCTCTTGTACGAATTTTCCGTCCCAAGAAAAGATCGGCCGGTGAGTGGTCAGTAGCTCGATGTGGGGTAGTTCTGTAACTGAGCAGCAGATCCAAGATTTTCTCTTTCCACGGCTTGTTTTCATTTCTTGTTGTCTGCAATTTTTCTAAAATCACTCTGTTGAATCGTTCTACAGCGCCATTTGCTTGCGGGTTGTAGATAGCTGTTCGGCTATGTTTGATGCCATTTGCGTGCAAAAACTCTTCGAATTCTGTGCTGACGAATTGAGGTCCATTATCGGATATCAAACTTTCTGGAATGCCATATCTGCTGAATATTCCTTTAAGAAATGTGATCATACTGCCTGAAGTAATTTTTCCGCACATTCCTATTTCGACCCATTTCGAATAAAGGTCGATCAGCACTACAAGATACGGGGTATCTGAAGGAGCGGTTGATAAGGGACCAAGAATATCTACAGCCACTTTTTGCCACGGATATGCTGGAAAAAGTAGTGGTTGTACAGGTGGTTTCTGCACAACCGTGGATTTGTCGCTCAACTTGCAATCGATACAATTGCGCGTCAGACTTTCAACATCATTGTCTAGGCCTGGCCACCAGTATACTTCTCGAAGTATTTGTTTTGTTTTTGTGATGCCGCGATGCCCTTCATGTGCCAACTTTAACGCGGTGTTTCGCATGTTCTCCGGAAGCACAATTCGTTGCGGGGCGCGAAGTATGCAATCATGTACGATATACAATTCGCTACGCAGTTGATAATAGCGTTGTAGTTCATCGTTTAGTTTTTTTCGATCTGGCCAGCCACCGATGATCAATTCTTTCAGTTTTGCGGATGTAGCATCTTTATTGGTTGCCGCTCGGATGTCATCCATAGTGATCACTTGTGTTCGTTGAACAGCGGATATAACGACATCGGGATCATTTTCAGTACTTTGCTTTTGAGTAAGTGGGAATCGGGATAGATAATCCGCTGTCGTATTTTGTGAACCTGGCTTGTACTCAACTTTGAAATCGTAATTCAAAAGTCGAGCATGCCATCTGGATATGCGAAGAGGTCGATGGCCTGTTCCAACTGTATCCAGCAATACTGTTAGAGCTTGATGGTCAGTGCGCAGGGTGAATGATCGACCCCACAGATACGTATGCCATCTTTCACAAGCCCAAACGCAAGCTAGGGCTTCTCTTTCTGTTGTAGAATACTTTCTTTGAGCTTCATTCAAGGTGCATGAAGCAAAGGCAATCACTCTTTCTTGACTTCCGTGTAGCTGACTGAGAACTGCACCCAATCCATGGTCCGAAGCGTCGGTTGTGACAATCGTAGGTAACTTTGGATCAAAAAGAGCTAATACAGGTGATTCTTTGATTAATGCTTTGAGCCGGCAGAACGTTTTGGTTTCTTCTTCACTCCAGACGAAGGGGACGCCTTCTCGCGTTAGTTTTCGCAAAGGCTCGCAATAAGTGGTAAAATTCGGGACAAATTTCAGATAATACGAGCACATGCCCAGAAACGTGCGAAGAGATGAGAGATTGTCTGGTGAAGGGGCGTTTAGAATAGCTTCTAAATTCTTTCTGTTTGGTTTTATTCCATCAGCTGACAATGTATGCCCCAGACAGTCCAGTTCTTTGACAGACAAGACTAATTTAGATAATTCCAAGCGAACATTATACTGGTTTAGTTTTCTTAGAACTAGATGAACTCTGTCGTCGTGGTCTTGCTGATTCCTTCCGCTGATGATAATGTCGTCTTGGTACACGATCACCATCGATATTCCAGCCAAAATTATATGCATGATGCGCTGAAAGACGGAAGCTGAATTCTTCATCCCCATTGGCAATCGCCGATGCTGATATATTCCGCTATCTGTGCTGAAGGCAGTTAATGGTCTACTTTCTTCAGCCAATTCGACTTGAAAGTATGCTTTTTTAAGATCAAGTTTTGTAAATACTATTCCACCGTTAAGTTTGGAAAATAGTTCTTCCAGATTTGGTAGGGGAAATTTATCAGGGACAATAGTTTCATTCAGCCGCCGTAGATTGCAGCAAATACGAAGTTTGCCATTAGGTTTCAAAACAGCTACCATTGGGTGAAGCCATGGCGCCGATTCAATCTTTTCAATCACACCGTCCTTTTCCAGGGTATGCAGTTCATCCGCTACTTTGTCTCGCAAGGCAAATGGGACACTACGGTGTTTGGTTATAACGGGTTTAGCGTTGGTATCTATTTTGATGTGATGTTGAAATCCTTTAATTTTTCCCGGGGTATCCGAGAACAAAACCGGGTAAGCATCCTTCAGAGTGCTTGGAGTGATTTGGCGAATAGTTAAGGTTGCACCCTGGATGTCTATACCCAACTGCTGAATCAGGTCTAAACCAAGAAGGGCTTTCTGACCGTCAAGTACAAAAAATTTCCCATCAGCTTTCACATTTTTGTACTGGATTGGCAGAGTTACAATACCGTGAACACGTAGAGGTTTCTGATCATAAGCAAAAAGTTTGGTAATTGTCTGCTCAATTGGGTAGTTAGTTAAATACTTTTGGTAGTCTTGAACAGGAATTATTGATACAGGAGATCCTGTATCCAGCAGAAAATTGTGAAAAATTGTCATGCCGTAACTACATTTAATTTTAATACAACAGTATATGGTGCATGGTGAATTCAGTTTTTGAACTTGCAACACTTGAATCTGATCAGCTGTCTCAGATTCGGAACTAGTACGATCAACATTACGCACAGTCTTAAACTTTTGTTGTTTCTTTTTGGTATTGCAGACTTTCTCGTAGTGACCTTTTTTATGGCAAAAACGACAAACTGCATCAATAGCTGGACAGTTGTTTCTATTGTTGTTATGGTCTTTGCCACAACGCATGCAGTTTTTGAAGTTACCGGAATTGCGATTAAAATTGTTACCGGTCTTAGTGTTGGTGTATTTCCCAACAGTTCGTCTGGATATAGCGTTAACAGAAGCATTAGTGTTAGTCATTGTTTTTGCCTCAGTAGCTGCTTTTTCAATTTGCGAAGCAATTTGCACGGCTTTCTCGACAGTTAAGTTAGTCTCCATGAGCAAGCGTTCGCGCACTTTTGGGTTGCTCACGCCCTCGATTATTTGATCACGTAACATGTCCTCTTGAAATTGTCCGAATTCACAGGGGACTAATAGTGACCGTAGTTCACTGTAAAAGTTACCGAAAGTTTGGTTCGACTTTTGTCGACACTGGCGAAATACGTGACGCATTGCAATTGGGTTCGCTTTCGGTGCAAAGTGGTTTTGCAGACGACTTACGATATCGTCGTAAGTTGGTTGCTGGTTTTCCGCGTCGTCAGCACGATTGTAATTATTTAAATCCAACTGACCAGGTAAGGTGTGAAAAATTCTCTGGGCCTCAGTTCCGATACAGTGAAGCAGAAGAGCAATTTTTCGACGATCTGGCAAGTCATCTGCGCCAGAAGCAATAATATAGGTATCAAATGTTCGTTTCCACTGATGCCAGGGCATCACAGGGTCACCCGGGGTTTCCAAAAACGGGGTGGGTGGTTTTAGAGAATCCATCGTCGCCAAAGTGTAGTAAATTAACTTTACTAATCAGCTGAACTACATGTCGGTATACACATATATCAGGATAGGTACAAACTGAAGAACTTTTTTTTAACTAGTTGCACAAGTCACACTTTACAACAGTATCATCATTTATTTGAGATGTTTGTGAAAAAGTATATAATCTGTAGACTGTTTGTTTCAACCATACATGTACATAGGGTCCCGGTCTGGGGGGGGCTTGTCCCGGAATTTTTGAAATTTTAGAGGGCTTGTCCCGAAGTTTCGAGGGCTTGAGCGGACAAACACGCTAAATTATCGAATTTTTGCTAAAAAAGGCAAATTTTCGGCTAAATGTGGCTCTTTAGCATTTCTTTTCGCTTTTTGCTCATTTTTGAAGCATTTTACGGCGATCTGGGGCAATTTTTGAGTGTTCTGGCACCTTTCTTTCAGCATCAAGGAGGGGTGATGTCCCGGTGGGTCAAATCTAAGGGAAGGCTTGTTTCGGAATCTCAAATCTGGGGGGGGGGGGCTTGCCCCCCCCCCAGACCGGCCATGTACATCTGTGGTTTCAAGGATATTTTTTCACCAAATATTCAGATAATTTCCGCCTAAGATTCAGTTATTACAAAGATTATTACAAGCATTTTTTACATAAAACTTTGAATACTGGCGGAAAAGCACCACTTCTTGGTCCATTTTTTCTGTCTTTTTGGCGCCAACTTGAGGGGGGCTTTTGTGCACGTGGCCGCCCCAATTTAGACTATTTTGGTATATTGGGGGATTCCCCTAATTGCCAGTGTGGGACGTGAAGAAACGGTAGGGGGACTTGTGGCGGCGGGTTATTGTAGGACAGAAGACTTGTCCCAGACCCTTCCAAAAAACATCTGTGCTTGTAACGGCCAGCAAAGCAAAGCAAAGATTTTTATTTCAAGAAAAACACAAAGAGAAAAGAACACTCTGAGACACTAAAAGAACAAAAACATAACAGAAACAAAAATTGGAACCAAAATACGCAAAAGAAGAAATAGGACGAGAGAGGACCTGTATATATGGGTCACCTAACCCCCCCGCCCCTTCAAGCCCCCCCCCCCCGCAGCAAGTCAGTTGGTTTTTATTTCAGAACTGGAACGAGAGTATGGGCCTGGCTCTGGACCGGCTCAGCTACGTGGCGCGCAACATGTCTCGCTACAGCAGCAACCTGGACCCGGCGACCCGCTACATGTTGACACCGACCTATGTCTATCCCTTGTCCACGAAACCCGTCCTAGCTTTCATATGAAAACCCGCGGCAAGGAACCCCTCTCTCCCAGTCATCTCCTAGCGCTTGTAGATTTAGACGATGTAAGTCACTCAGGGCCAATTTCTAAATTGGATTAAACAGATTAGATTAAAATTTGTTTGCCTATTAACTAATCTCAATGTTGAGGTAGACTTAAAAAATTTCGTGCACACGCTGGAGGTGTGTGCACGCTACAAATAATTGCTATCGCAGATTTCGTATAAATGCATAAACTTTGTCATGAGGTATTGGCAAAACAAATTTTTATCTAATCCGTTTAATCCATCTTAGGAATTGGCCCTAACAGAACACGAACGGTGGAATGCATAAAGGCAGTCTAAGGACAACATTGTTTGTAATTGTAACCTATGTAGAATTTTTCGTTACGATGTTCTAAATGACAGAAACAGAACGCATTAGACTAGTTTAAACGTTAGACTGCCTTTGTGAATTCCACCCAGTGTCACACGGCGACTACAGGGGAAATAAGAGCTGAGCATGAATTTAGCTGAAATTTACACAATTTACAATTTAGGTAAGAGCCTTGGAGTAGATTAAGTTTAATCTTACTCTTATTCTAAATGGGTAAATTTAATCCCTCCGCTTTCGCTTATTTTTACGTAACTTGTGGACTATCCGACGTTGTATTTTTTATTTACAATTAGTAGTAAAAAATAGTAATTAATCAAGAAATAGAACTGGCAACGATTAATAATGAAACTGAGTAAAACTAAAAACAGGGCGTAAGTAAAATAATGCAAAAAGTGGTTTTGATGGCAAATGTGGAGTTTCAAGGGAAATATAAAGGGCAAGGGAATGATACATTCATTATTAGAGAATAGAGATAAGACTTTATGCTGCATTTGCTAGACACTTCCCAGTGTTTCAGTGCTGCGTGTTCCAAAGCTTTCTTTATTATTCTAAATATCTTCTTGTGTAATCTTGGAATTTAGGTTTAAAGTAAGTTCTCTTTGGGGGTTTAGATTTAGATTTTAGCGATTTAGATTTGAGTTTACTTGGTTAATAACACAGTACATCGGTACGCCACTAAAGTAGTTTACTTTGAGGTTTGTCAAATTACTGCCATACAGGCATTATCTAAATCTTCAAGTTGGGCTAGTTTTATAATGTTTTATCCTGCTGTGTTTTTAACCAAATAGGGACTTTTCCTTTATCCGTCACACCCCATAGTCTGAGACTTGAAGTTTACTGAACCGATTGTCATGATATTGGTATCAATGGACTTCTGTTGACTTAAAGACTTCAAATAAGTGGAAATTTTAAAAAATTGTAGAAAAATTGGAAAAGATTATCCATTCATAATGGTTCCCCAAAAAGTTTGTGTCTAGGAAACACCTTGAAACACTCTTAGCTTTGGGCTTAGACAGTACGCATTTTGAAAAATGTAAATGTCAAAACAGTTATGTACATCGAAAAAAATGAAGATTTTTAATCTCCTGAAGATTTGAAATGCAGGGACTAAATAGGTAGTCTTTTAAAAACGAAATTTCGGGTTACATTGTACTAAAAATTTATAACTTTCCAGAATTTCAAAAAATGTACTTACAAAAATTCAAATTTTTTAGAAATTTGTCAAAGTCCTAAGGTAAAGGTTAGTCTGAGGGGATGGGACCAATCTGCTGAAAATCGCTTCCGTAAATTTCTGATTCCGGACTGGGGCGAGTCCCGGAAAATACCCAGACATTTTTTGTTTCAGAAAACATACGACCTATCCCAGCGTGCTCCCTCTCCCTCCTCATATCAGCCGCAGCACCAGACCAGTTACAGCCGCACAGCCCGCAGCACCACCACCACCAGCATGTACGGGGCGCCCGGGGCTGGGGGATACAGTGCCAAGAGCCCTCCCGCTGTGTCGCCGAGGACTAATGCTTCTGTTAATGGTTGGTATACAGTATATCAAATATGAGACGGTTTAGTAGGTCAGCCTGTGGAATATATATGTCTGGTATATATAAAAGGATTTTAACTTTAGACTCAGTGTAAAACGCTCTTTTCGAGTTATCGCATGAATTATATTGTGGTACAGTTACAGAAAAAAATTTTATGTTTCATCGGACTTTTTATTAATTTATTAGTTTATTATATTTATTTTGGTTAGTATCATGGCGTATTCAGCATAGATCAAGATTCGGTTATCGACATTTTGTGATTTCCAGGTCTTTTTTAGTTTTTACCACATAACACCAGTCGGAAGCGTTTTTTGGCAGCCACATATTATAGCATTTTGATGTTCTATTCTCGGCAAATACTTCGAAATCGGAAGTCAGACGCTCAGACCTCAACTTTTGCCCTACAATGTTATTTTTATCGCTATATATACCTACCGCACGTGCCCTGTGCATTAGTTGGTCTCTTGTTGTGAAGCTATCATCTCCCGTTGTCTGGTCGGGTTTAAGAAAAGTAAGAGGTGAATTTGTGCACCTCTTTGTGCTCGACCACCTTATAGACAGCAATTAGAGAAAACTTAATATATATTGTAGTAAGATCCAGGTGATTAAAAAATGTAACTGATCCTTTTCAAAAAAATTCAAGATGATTAAGATGGTTCCGAGGAAGGGCTTGCCCCCGCCTGTGTCACTTGTCTGATCTACGTATATCTGTAACCTGTTTACTGTACCTAGCTACACGTATGTAACGGGGTGGGGTTCCAAAATTTGAGATGAAGTCTGTTGCCCAATTTCCAGGACCCCCATGATCGACCAAAAATACTGTAAATTTTTTGTTATAATGCCATTTGTACACACTTTTGTCAGATTTTCGGGACACTGCTCATTCATATTATATTGTTTCAGGCTTCTACGACGGGCCCTCTATTGGCTACGGCAGGCGCTCTGCCTCCCCCGCTCACCGAGTGCCCGTGGCCCCCCCTGTTTCCGGGGGGCATCGTTACGGCAGCAGCAGCGGGGGTGCCTCGACCATCGGGGGCTTCCATTTCGACACCGATGCCTTGTTTCGCGAATTCGAAGAGGACCTGCGCAGCCGTTCCCGGCCCCCCTCTCGCGGCCCCCCGCCCTCCCCGGGGGTCGGCTCCAGGGTCCATCTGCCCCCCAAGGTGGTCCGGCTGGAGCCCTCACATCGGGATGATGCGTACGGGCCCTACGTCTCGCCCAAGGCCAAGGGGTTCGCCCCGGCACCCACGGACCAGCCCATTCGGGCACCCGTCCAGTACGGCACCGAGGGGGAGGTCGACCACCTGACCATTCAGATGCGACGCAATATGGACACTGGCTACGGTGCTGCTGGCGAGTGTAAGCGGATGTTTTTTTAGGAAGTTTCTGAGTTTTTTGAAGTGTAGCTGTTTAGAGCCCGGTTCGGCGGGTCATACTTGTCCTTAAGGGCACAGGGACATGGACAAGGACACATTTTGGGCAGCTGCTGTGAAGAAAAGACACAAGCGTTTTGGCTAATTTTTTTGTATAATATGACGATCTGCAAGTGAGCCACGCTTTATTCGTGCGAAACGTTGGCTTATTTGGCCTTGCAGTTTTTTCTGGAATCGTTTAAGGACAAAAGAATAGGGGCAAGGCCAAGGACAAGTATGAACTACGCCTAACGTGATAATTTAATTTACCCCCTGGGGCTTATTTCAATAAACTCACAGACTCACAATATTATGACAAATGTAGCTGCAAGTTAAGGTGATCAGTATTATACTTTAATTATGAATTGCCTGGTTTAGCATGAATAATAATTATCACAATTATTGAGGGCATGTGAGCTTATTAATACGGGGCGCTGGAGTCTGGGCGGAAGGCGGATTAATGGAGTGATTGAACATAGTGGAATGGTCGATTAACGCGATTGTTATTGAATGATTATCCGAATTCCGAAGATCGCGTTTTTGTGATGCGACCAATTTCGACCGCTTGGTTGTGGTTCTAAATGTTAGCATGCTTAAGGCCACATAAGACTGAAAGGCGTAAATCTAGACATGAAACTGATAGCATAAATTTTGTTCAAAAACTAGCTTTTTTGTTCTGAGAGACATCAAAAGTAAAAGTTGAGCTCAGCTCAGATTGCCAAAAGTTACCCGACCGGCGTCTCCCCACCTCATCGGCTTCTGTCTCCGTTATTGCATAATGCATAGTATCTATGGGATTTAGTTAATAATTTAATGTGATTTAATTAATATTTATGTGCTGTAGTTAACTAACTTTATGGGCTATCTTTTACTTTTTTTGAAACCTAGGTTTGTCAGTTCCAACGTCACTGCTTCTGTATTAGACCTTCAGACTTGTTGAAATGCATGTCACCGCTGCAGTTAATAAAATATCATATTACTCAATTGTTTGCACCATAGTAATAAGGCCAGTTTTACACCATCAATAATTAATAGGAAAGAAGTGTCCATCTAGTGGTGGATGTAATAGACAGTTTTTTTACAATTTTTTTTGTCTGATTGGTACCCGACCGAGCGTTGGGAATTTGACTGAATTGGCGGTCATGTGCAGATGATAAGTCCTAATTTTTTGTTGTCTTGGCGTATTTTGTTTTTTGAGTTTCGAGAATTTCTTGTAATTATTCTTAGCGAGAGATTAGACAGTCTTTTTTTCCGGTTTAGTCTGCAGATAGTCAACGTACTTTAAATGGAGTAGTCGTCACTGAAAATAGAAAAAGACTTATATACGGTAGAGACGCACATACATAGAGCCAGGGTGATATATACATGTAACGTGGTCAAAATTTTGTGGGGGACTCTCCGGCCAAGTGTTGGGACCGTCCCCCCTGATCGACAGAAAATGCCCAAAATTTTCCAAAAAGTGCTAAATTTTGCTCAAATTTTCGGGACCCTCCCATCGGCTTCTCGACAAGGTCGTGTTTCCTCATACATGTATGATAGGGGGCATGGAAGTAAGTGGGCAGTGACCCATTCTGACCTTATCCAACCTGCTTCGAGCCTCCCCCCATTCGTGTCGCTTGGTTGAAAGCCTAATTGCCCTTAAAGATCGCTACCTGGTGACTCTGGTTGGCTTGGCGTGAAGGATTGTGTTTTCAGTGTGAATGGCCGACCGGATGTTGTTAACTAATAAATATTTCAAAGTGCTCGTTTTCAAATCAGTATTAGTGGCTCCAGCTCAGTAGCGCCATATGTGCTGCGTGTGGCCAAGGCTTGTTTTGATCACAATTTGGCAGCACACATATTTAAATCACTCTATAAATTTACCATAAAAGGGCCGGAGCAATCTATTTTACGGGGCCATAGCTATGGCTTCAAGTTTTACTGGCCTTGTTAGCAAGCTACATACACAAGCTGTAATTTTGTGTGCTTGCGATTTTTTGTGCCCCTGCTCGATTTTTTGGCAGTTTTATACCAAAACGGGTAAAACTTCGTCTTCCCGATAGCTTAATGCGCACACACATTTGCGTTATGGATGTGTGTTAGCAGAAGCGGCTTTAAAGTGTTGCATTTTTGGCCAAATTTTTCTCCCCCTCCTAATAGACATTTTGACAGCTAGAGGTTTTGCAACTCGTCAATACTTTTGCTTTTGCAATATGGTATGTGATTATGTAATGTCCCAAGCGTCAACGCTTGAAACTGCTTTTGATTTTTTTCGACACTTTCTTATCCCCTGAGTCTAGTTTGCTTTGAGCTGTTTTTTTAAATTTTTTTGGATGTAATCTACGAAAGTGTATATTATATGTTATTTTTTAAATGGAAGAATTTTATTAGGTATGTATATATGTTTGTAAAAGTTTATTTTATTATAATCAGGACAAATTTTCATAGTTCTTATTTATAAGCATATATATATAGTATATACTTCAGCACAGGAATGTAATCTGGCGGGTCTCGTTTGTACCGACTGACTGACTTGATGTTTGACCCGCGCGATTTTGACCTCTCCTTTTCCGAGCCGTGTTTACTAACTTTTTTGACGTTTATAAACACCCTTTACCGCAAATTATTAGCCGCGTTTCAGCGAAAAATAAGCGATTTTTAACTTTTAAACCCAAATTTAGGTTCAAAATTCATGTGTACCTATGTACTTGTGTTTTCTTGATTGCTATGTTCCTGTGGTGTTTTCAACACCACAGTTTTTTATCTTACCTGCTGAATCGAGTATTGAATGAGGCCCTTTCCCTAAGTCGATTACCGTCCGCGACGTAACATTTTTGTAGAAAATTTCTATCCTGGTATCCTATTGTCGTGGTATTTTTAACAGGCCATTTTTTAATTTTGGACCTGTTTGCATGTATGTGGCATAAGACTGCATAGAATAAACGAAACCTTTGTTCATGAAGTTATGCCGAGAGTATTTCCAAATTTCCAATGGAGCACTTCTTCCCTATTTTTTATAGTACCTACCAAAAAAGTCTACAAAACACATCCCAGTGCGGTGGAGTAATTTATAGCGATTAAAGATGCAAAAATTTGTCAATTTATTGCCACCGTTTGATTCATAACATCAAAGTTATGTGCAGCTTTTCTACATGACTTAGAAGATGGTAGCTTTATTTGATAGGCTGTGCCTTTAAGCCCCAAAAAATTAAGCATTGATTTGGTGAAGGCTGAAACTTCTATTTTTTTCATAAGATGCGGCCCCAAAACTCAGTGATAAGCATAGCTGTTGCCTGATACGTCATCGGTTTTGGGACTTGTCCTGTTTTGTTAGACCATTATTTAACAATTGGCTGGGTTTAGAAAATATATTATGTGCAAGAGTTACATAGATAATGTAGCTTTCAGAGAATTATGGGGAGGGTCGTGAAAACCATGTGAATAATTAGATCAATTTTCACGGGCATATATAGTTGTATAGATAGTACGGAATTTTTTCACGTTTTTTATATTTTTTGTTTGTTTCTGCCTGCAGCTCCCCCTAAAAATGTTTATTCAACATTCACGTCAGACTACTTGTTTTGGTCTGTGAGTTTTCTGTCTTTTAATGGGCAAAAAAGTCACTTTGGTTGTTCAAACATTGCTTCTAAAATTGCCCAACTGTTGAAATATGAGTGACTGAAGAGTCCGTCTAACTTAAGTCAACCTTACTTCAGTTAATAGATTTTTTACCAGTCTAAGTCTCACACTTTCCAGGACTGGCTTTTTGATTTCGACTGGCTTTTTGGTTTGTGGCTTGTGGTATTTTTCGAGACGTTATGTGAAATTATAATTACTTGATAATTTAATAACTTCTTTAACTCATACTGAAGTGCCAGTGCTCAGCCGGAAACGCTGCAAACATTCCTGTACCGAACTACAATATGGAATTACCAAAGTAGACCCTTCACTCAAAATAAAATACTCAAAGTTCAAGGCATAACTTTGCAATCTGGAATTCAAACTCTAAACTTAAACTTTAAGTGTATATAATCAATTTTCTTTTAAATTTAATTTCAACATTCAGATTTCCTAGACCAGAATAGTCAGTGTGCGCTGAAACCGACACCCCAGTGCGGCGCAGCTTATGTTTACAGTGTAAATATTTACCACTCGAATTTCGCACATACATACATCATGCGTTTATCAGTTGGAACCCAACAAATATTTTATTGATGATAACTGGCCCACGCATTTGAACTCTAAAGCAGATCAAAAAACGACCCGACAGTTTTGAAAAAATATAATATTTTGTTGCTATTTTCAGCATGAGCTTTATTTATATTACTCTTTTTATTAAAAATGTGTATATATTTATTAGCTCAAACACTGTCAAAATTATTTATTATTTTGTTATTCCTAAACGTGCCATGTATTGACATTGATGTTTTGTAATTAATCAAGAGATATAGACTCTGTCGATATATCAGTTTTAGCTGTACATATTTCTGGCTGATTAGCTTATTTGCATATCAGCCATATTTCACTAGCCTCATGGCCGATAGTAAGTTTACTCCACTGGTTTGAGTTTTGACTCGTGTAATATTTCCTTTTGTGCTAGTCGGGTTGTGGTCTGTACTGAATTTTTTTGACATGCTTCATTCAAAAGTTAGCTAATTATTTTTAAGATTTCGGAGCTTATCAGTGGAGGTTGTTGTTGAGATTTTGTTGGAAATGAGAATGTTTAAATCTGCTGCTTCAATCTTTAAAATTTTAAAAATTACTTAAAATGCTTTAATCTCGTTGCTCATAATTCATATGGTACTCATGGAAAAGAAATATCCCAGTTTATTTTAATTTGCACTTTTGCATATGGTGTTTATTGTCTACTGTCTGTTTTACTGTTCTGTGATTACGTAATGAATGAAGTTGTAGTTTTGGGAACACTTGAAAGTACACAAGTGTGTAAATACTAACTGGTGCTCTAATCATTCGTATTGTCAGTTGGAAATTGCCCTTGAATTTACAAGCATTGCTAGTTTTGAAATAAGCATTCAATCTGCTTATTCTCAGTTTGTTTCAATATTTTTGTATGATGCACGTTGAATTTATATATTGATTAGCAATGTATATACTATATACTGTTTAAAATTACATATGTATATAATTACATAACTAAATTCAGTCTTTTACCGTATTATTTACATACATCAGTATACATCAGTTGCTGCAGAAATTTGGAGGATGAAATCTGCTAATTATAGTTGGCCAAAAGGGGACCGGGAGAATTCTATGTAACGGAGTTACAAATTTTGGCCAAACCAAAACCGGCCAAATTTTGGGGATTCTGATCCTTTTGATCGACCGAAAATACCCTCATTTTTGCAAATTTTTTTTTTGCAAAAAAGTGCCACTATTTGTCATTTTCGCCCACATTTTCTGGACCCTCGATTTCGGGGGGGGGGGGGGGAGCGTTCCCCCTATCCCCCCCATCCCCCCTCATTACATGTGAGTGGCGGAGGCATAGATAACATATTTAGTGTGCATATCATACATGTATGAGGGGGGGGGGATGGGGGGGGACCCCCCCAAAAATCAAGGACCCGGGGGGAGGGTCCCCGAAATTTGTTCAAAATTTAGAAAAAATGGCACTTTTTGGCGAAATTTTTAGAAAATTTTGCAAAATTCAGGGTATTTTTGGTCAATCTGGGGGGGAGGACACTCAAAATTTGGCCGGAGAGGTCCCCCCAAAATTTTGATTGCGTTACATGTGTGGTGCATATATACATATGTATTATACATATGTAGGGAGAAAACTATTTGTGGTAGGGATGAGTGAAGTGATGGAGGTCTGGGTCCGGGGTCTAACCCCAACCCGTCGCCCCTTCGTGATATGACTTCACGTATGTAGCATTAGGGCATTTGCCTTTAGCGGTTCGCCCTCGATAACCTCCGCAGATGGTGTCTCCCCTGCCAGAGATGAAGCAGTAAGCCCCACACCTTAGGGCTGCATCCATACATGGGCGTAGGGGGGGGGTTTCGCGGGGTTTTCACCCCCCCCTCCCAGAAGGCATCCTCACCCCCCCCCCCCAGACAGGTCTGTCACCCCCCCCCCCCCCAGAATGTTTTGAAGGCAGCTCACGAAGCAAAAATTAGTGACTCACGAAGCGAAATTGGGTGGCTCACGAAGCGAAAATAGCCAAAAAATTTGCTCGGCAACCCCCCCCCCCCCCCCCGGTGGCCTCACCCCCACCCCCCAGAATTCTGGTAGCTGCCCACGTATGGCTGCATCAGTTGGACCAAAACTTATTCACAACGTCACATTGAGTAGTTTTTGTCAGTTTTCAGACAATGTATGTGGAAAGGTGGAGTCTTCATAATTTTAAATATGTAGTATATATACACCCGTACCCGTCGTATCAGGTTTTGTTCTACATTGGGTAGAATTATGAAAGGTACATTTTGTTCTACGTATCATGGGTCATAGGAGCTCTCTTCGAAATCAGTTTAGTATGTATTTTGGTATTCCTATTCAACAGGTTGTTATGCCACTACATAGATAAAGCTGGGTTTTGCCACAGATCACATTCTTTCCTATTGAGTTAAGCACACTGTGGCTCAGCGGTTCCTGACTGTGACTGTGACATACACCACTTTTTATCTCCACCCGTATCCCACAGAGTATAGAGGGACTCTTCGGTCTATGGAGATACCAAAAAATCCAATTTTTGCAAGATTCGTTGATCGAAACAGCTTAAATTTAGTTAAGTTTACTTACACAAATTGTAGGTAAACACGATCGAAACCGTATTCAAGCTACTTAGGAGCTATACAGGCTGGTAATATACAGTCTATAGTCTTTTGTGATTTGCCATTCTGCTCTAAGCACGTTTGTAAAAGTCGCTGATATTTATACACTTGAATTCAAATCTGTATTTATCATTTTCTAGGTACACAGTGCAGGTGTGCGTTGTCTTTATTCTGAAGATCCGTTCTTAATGAAATTTTTGACTTGTTCAAAAATTGGTATTCAGTTTCTGGTTCTAGGCCTGCACAGATATATGGTTTATTTTAGTTTTCTTTACAATTTTTTAATTTAATCTCAATCCAAGTTTAATCAGCAAATCATGAAGTTTTTTCAAATCTTCTTTGCTAGTGAACAATGCATGTTAAGACATGCCAAATAATAGCATTATGGACAACTTTTCTTCAAATAATTACAAGGAAAATACATTATTCTTTTGCTGTTTTAAACAATTATACAGTATATGCCACAAATCTTTGATTCACAGAGCTTACCCTTAAAC